>CM019901.1:152800487-152847302 GCA_009764595.1 Geothlypis trichas | reverse complement strand
CCACCCCTGGAAGTGCTCCCCACCCCTGGAAATGCTCCCCACCCCTGGAAATGCTCCCCATCTCTGGAAGTGCTCCCCACCTCTGGAAATGCTCCCCACCTCTGGAAGTGCTCCCCATCTCTGGAAGTGCTCCCCATCTCTGGAAATGCTCCCCATCTCTGGAAATGCTCCCCACCCCTGGAAATGCTCCCCACCCCTGGAAGTGCTCCCCACCTCTGGAAGGGATCCCCATCTCTGGAAATGCTCCCCACCTCTGGAAATGCTCCCCACCCCTGGAAGTGCTCCCCACCCCTGGAAGTGCTCCCCATCTCTGGAAATGCTCCCCACCCCTGGAAATGCTCCCCACCTCTGGAAATGCTCCCCACCCCTGGAAATGCTCCCCACCTCTGGAAGTGCTCCCCACCCCTGGAAATGCTCCCCATCTCTGGAAATGCTCCCCACCCCTGGAAGTGCTCCCCATCCCTGGAAGTGCTCCCCACCCCTGGAAGTGCTCCCCACCTCTGGAAGTGCTCCCCATCTCTGGAAGGGATCCCCATCTCTGGAAGTGCTCCCCACCCCTGGAAATGCTCCCCACCTCTGGAAATGCTCCCCACCCCTGGAAGTGCTCCCCACCTCTGGAAGTGCTCCCCATCTCTGGAAATGCTCCCCACCCCTGGAAATGCTCCCCATCTCTGGAAGTGCTCCCCATCCCTGGAAGTGCTCCCCATCTCTGGAAGTGCTCCCCACCTCTGGAAGTGCTCCCCATCTCTGGAAATGCTCCCCACCTCTGGAAATGCTCCCCATCTCTGGAAATGCTCCCCATCTCTGGAAGTGCTCCCCACCCCTGGAAGTGCTCCCCACCTCTGGAAATGCTCCCCATCTCTGGAAGTGCTCCCCATCTCTGGAAGTGCTCCCCACCTCTGGAAGTGCTCCCCATCTCTGGAAATGCTCCCCATCTCTGGACGTGCTCCCACCCCTGGAAATGCTCCCCATCTCTGGAAATGCTCCCCATCTCTGGAAGTGCTCCCCATCTCTGGAAATGCTCCCCATCTCTGGAAGTGCTCCCCACCTCTGGAAATGCTCCCCACTTCTGGAAATGCTCCCCATCTCTGGAAGTGCTCCCCATCTCTGGAAGTGCTCCCCACCCCTGGAAATGCTCCAGGCCAGGCTGAAGGGACTTGGACTTGGCCTAGTGGACATTGTCCTTGGCCAGGGCAGGGGGTGGAACTGGATGAGCTTTAAGGTCCCTTTCAACCCAAACTGTTCTGGAATTCTGTGATTACCAAACTCCATAGGCAAGATCTTACTGGAAACAAATGCAGTAAGGAAAAAGGAAAAAGGAAAACCAAAACAAGATTACAAAAAGCTGTTGGCCCCTGAAGCAGCAGTGATGGCACACACAGAAACCATCCCAGGGCAGAAGAAACCAGCGTGGTAGGAGATCAACTTGGCTCACCCAGGCTCCATACCAGGCTTGGCATGGGAAGGCATGCACAGGGAAACTGGAAATTAGGTCAGATTAATAAGGATAAATATAAAGGAGTGGCTGCAGCACCCTAGTCTGAGCCCAGAGCAGCCACACAAGGAGTGACAGCTGACCAGTGACAAACAGCAGAAACTGGAGGCAAATCCCAGGCACATCAGGGACCAGCATAAGGACACAGGAAAGCCTGGCCTGCTCCACAGGAGACAGAGGACACTGAGGAATGATGCTGAGGACAGGGCAGGTTTCATTCTCTTTGTGTAAGTTTCCATAACTAAGAGCAAAGAGGAGGCCAGCACAGGCAGACCCAAATAGCTCACCAAAATTTCCAGTAAAAAATGCAATTTCAGATGTTTTACATGGGCAGATGGTGACAGACCAAGGGGTGATAGTTGTAAACCACAAGAGAAGATTTAGATTAGATACCAGGATTAAATCTGCCCTGTGGGGTGGGCAGGCCCTGGCACAGGGTGCCCAGAGCAGCTGTGGCTGCTCCATCCCTGGCAGTGCCCAGGCCAGGCTGGGTGGGCCTGGAGCAGCCTGGGACAGTGAAGGTGCCCCAGGCTGTGCTGGCACAGCTGCAGGACCTGCACCTGGCCCTGCTGCATCCATGGGATCCATGGCCACTGCTCTGGCAGTGTCCCTCTGCATGCCATCCCTGTCCAGCCTCTCACCTGCACCCTCGGCCTGGTGCCACCTGTGAACACCTGAGGGTGCCCCCAGTGCCCCTCTGTGTCACCAATAACAACATTAACCACCCTCAGTGCCCCTCTGTGTGTCACCAATAACAACAGTACCCACCGAGGGTGCCCTCAGTGCCACTCTGTGTCACCAATAACAACAGTACCCACCGAGGGTGCCCTCAGTGCCACTCTGTGTGTCACCAATAACAACAGTAACCACCCTCAGTGCCACTGTGTGTCACCAATAACAACATTAACCACCCTCAGTGCCCTCTGTGTCACCAATAACAACAGTAACCACCGAGGGTGCCCTCAGTGCCACTCTGTGTGTCACCAATAACAACAGTAACCACCCTCAGTGCCACTGTGTGTCACCAATAACAACATTAACCACCGAGGGTGCCCTCAGTGCCCCTCTGTGTGTCACCAATAACAACATTAACCACCGAGGGTGCCCTCAGTGCCACTGTGTGTCACCAATAACAACATTAACCACTGCTGGTCCCAGTACAGACCAGGGTGGACAGTGCTCACTCCTGGTTTCCACTGGCCACTCACCATGACCCTTTGGACATGTGCCATTCCCCAGCAGCCCATGCACCAAACCCAGCTGTCTCTGCACTGTCCCCAGGCCCCTGGGAAGGTGTCTGTGTCCCTGACACACCTTCAGGACAGACATCCCCACCTTGGCATCTCCCACTGCCCTTTTCTGTCTCACCAGGGCACTGCACAGGGTGTTCCTGCCTCACCTGCAGATTCTGGGCTCTTCTGGAGCCTGAGGCTCCTCTCTCAGGAACCAAACTGGCCACAACACCTTGTCCTCACTGACCCCAGCAATCCTTTTATCCTCTTTGTTCTCCCCCTGCTTCTCTGCAGCTTCCTTCCCCAGCCTCAGACAGACCATGCTCGCTCCCACCCTCGGTGATGCTGTTTTTTGGGTGTCTCACATGGCTCTGCCCATAGCACCTTCCCTTCTCCTTCCACGCTTCCTCCAGCCAGCCTTTAATTTAACGCCATCCCTCAGCTCTGGGTGATGATTCATAGTTCTGCTTTTCTATTCCTGGACTGTCTCCTGTCCAAAATGAAGTCTCAGCTTCTTTTCCCCTCCAGCATTTCAAGTGTGCACCCACAAGCCCAAGGTCCCCATGATTAAAGAGAGCTGCTGCTGATGCCAGCTCTGCCCCACTCCCCCAAGCCCTGGCTGCACAGGGACTGGGGACGTCACTCAGACCCTGCCTGGGATGTGGGGACATGACTCAGACAGAGCTCATGGATTCTCCTTCCCTTCTCCTCACACAGGCTGCAGTCCCTGAAGCCTCCTTGTCCTCTGGCAGCAGAGCCAAGGCCCACAGTGCTCACTGTGCAATGACCACTGCTGCTCTTCTCCCAAAAGGTGCCTATAACCCATAAAACCCTGCCTCACCCCTATTCAGCACTGCTGCTGCTGGAACGATTTCCCCACCCTCCCTCTGCAGCTCCCTCTGAGCCCCCTCCAGGCCCTCCCCTCGTGTCACATCAAGTGTGAGCTGAGCATTGTCCCCTCCCAAACGCCTCATTCCACAGCACCCATCCTGCCCCCCTGCCACAGCACCCATCCTGCACAGCACCCATCCTGCACAGCACCCATCCTGTCCCACTGCCACAACAACCATCCAGGCCCCTTCCCTGGCACAGGAGCCACTGCTGGGCCAGGTACCCAAAGCTACCCTAGGGCAGAGCAGGAGCAAGGAGCCCCGAGCCCCTGCAGGAGCCAGGGCCAGCACCCACACTGCCCACACAGCCACCCAGAGTGAGCATTGCCCAGCCCCGAGCCCCAGCACCCACACAGCCACCCGGAGTGAGCAGTGCCCAGCCCAGAGCCCCTGCAGGAGCCAGGGCCAGCACCCACACAGCCACCCGGAGTGAGCAGTGCCCAGCCCGCAGCCCCAGCACCCTGCTGCCCACACAGCCACCCAGAGTGAGCAGCTCCCGGCCCGCAGCCCCAGCAGCCCCCAGGACAGCAGCTGGGAGCTGCACAGGGCCCGGGGCTGCTCAGGATTTCATCACAGGGCTCACACGGCCAGAAGCAGCTCCCACACATGACCCGGGCAGGAGTTCCCCGTGACTCAGGCAGGCCCACAGAGGGAGATGCAGCCGCACACCCGGACAGACACAAACTGCCCCTCCCTCTCCTCAGCCGCACACCCGGACAGACACAAACTGCCCCTCCCTCTCCTCATCGGCACAGCCCGGACAGACACAAACTGCCTCTCCCTCTCCTCTCGCGTGCCACGAGCTGGGGCACGCTGCTCTGCTCTGCTCTGCTCTGCTCTGCTCTGCTCTGCTCTGCTCTGCTCTGCTCTGCCTGGAAAGCTGCTCCCCAGGATTTGAGGAATTCAGCAGCAGCAGGGCTTGGCTGTAATGGGACAGCAGCTCTGAAAGTCACCGAGGCAGGAGAGCTGAGCAGGCATGCAACAGGTCTTAATCCCACAAACCTCCCTCCAGTCGGGAAGTAGCAAAAATTACCTTAATTTTTACCCTTCCTGCCCCAGGAGAGCTCTTGCACTCACTACAACACTTCAGGAAACCCACCTGAACAGCACCCACGGGATCTGAGCCCCCAGAGCTGCCCAGAGCTGCGGGAGGCAGCAGGAGACAGGGGACAGGTGCCTGTCCCAGGAAGGGCACTGCCAGCAGGAACACAACACACAGGGATCCCAGCCCTGCAGCTGCTGCACGGCGAGACAACCACGTACAGAAAGCCCTGGAGAGCAACTTTTAAAAGGAATTCAATGCCAAAGCAGCAAGGTGGGGTCACAAGGAGAAAAGGCCTCCTCCTGACAGGGAGGGATGCAAGAAGAGCATCATGGTGTGAAAGATGCATCTATTTTATGATTGGTTTTTTGGAAATATTAAAATTAATATTATATGTGTTGAGTTAGGAAGTAATGCTGTATTAATTCTCTTAAGTACTGTGTTAAATATAGTTTCAGGTTATAAAAGTTGTTAAAATAGAAACTGTGCTACGTAAGATGCTTTGTTTAACAGAAAGGCCTTGCAGTGAGATAGCAGCCACAGGACACCTGAATCTTTCAGAGGAAAAGAATTTACTGCCTTCTTATCAGAATAAATGAACTTCTTCCTGCCTCGAAGGAGCTATTAAAATTCAGAGGAAGAAGTTGACACTGACCAGACAGAATCCTGTGTCTGAATGGAATTTATGCATCATGTACGAATATGCAACAGGCTGTTGCTTTTAAGGGTTAATCCTTTGTTAACGTGGGGCCTTTTTTGGGCTCGTGCTGCCCTGAAAAAGGTACTTGGACGTCCATAACTCTTTGTCTTTGTTGTCTCATATTGTCTTAATTCAAATTGTCCAAATTATTAGTACTCTAACTGTATTACTATTTTTATAACCATTTTATTACTATTAAACTTTTAAAATTTTGAAAACAAGGGACTGGCACTTTTCACAATGGCACTGCCGAGATGCCCATCAAGGGCAGAGCTCTGGTCACAGGCTGGGGCAGCCCCTGCACCCCTCAATTGCCAGCAGCCAGGTTTCTGTGCCAGCCCTCCAGCCCACAGCTGCTCCTCCAGAGCATGTGGTGCTGCCCACTCCCCCAGACCCACACCAGCCACGAGGGGTTTCAGCCCCAGGGCTGTACCCACTGCCACAGGCACCACAGCACCCAGGATTCCCCAGCACAGCACCCTGCCATGTCGGCCAGCCCAGCTGGAAACAGAGTTTGGGACCAGACCAGGCATCACTGAGCTCCAGTTTGGCCACCCAAATCAAGCAAGCACCAGCCCAGAACAAGCAGCCTGGATGCAGCCATGCCTACAGTGCCATCTCAGTGGGACTCCAGAGGAGGGGAGAGCCCAGCACAGGAAGGGGTCTCTGCACAAAGGGGAGATGCTCTGGCAGGAGCTCTGGGAACACTCCTGGCAGCTGAATGGCAGCTGAATGACTCACAGCCAGCCGTGCAAGGCCAGCCCCAGCCCCACTGCTCCCACCAGGCACCCCAGCCCCACTGCTCCCACCAGGTACCCCAGCCCTCCCACCAGGTACTCCAGCCCCACTGCTCCCACCAGGCTCCCCAGCCCCACTGCTCCCACCAGGCTCCCCAGCAGAGCAGGGGCACACGAGCTCAGCCCAGAGCCACGGCAGAGGCAGCTCTGAGGACAGGGACACTGCTGGCCCTCCTGGCAGGGCCAGGTCAGCAGGATGTGCCTGCTTGGAGCAGCACAGAGCCCCTGAACTGGAAAAGGCTCTGAGCACCAGGCTGTCAAACTCCTGAGACATCGGGGGTCTCTGCTGGGACACGAGTCACATCAGGGCTCCCACAAAGGCTGGGCAGGGCAGGCAGTGCCACCAGCACTGGCACCACACCGACCCACGATGAGCACGGGCACACCAGCCAGAGCCTGGCCCAGACACTGAGCGTGCCCCTGGCACAGGCAGCAGCCTGCCAGCCCCTCCCCAGGCCCTGCTGGAGCTGCTGGCACGGTCACACTGGCACAGGGAGCTGTGCCAGCGCTGCCACACAGCTCAGACCAGCACAGGCCAGGCCCAGCTCGCTGCCCCCTCCTCGTGCTCGCAGCAGCAGCAGCTCAGAGCTGCCTGAACCAAACCAGCCCCGGCCTGGCTGCTGCCACAGCAGCTCCTGATCACAGGGAGGGGCAAGAGCTGTCCCTGCCCGTAGCAACCACGCTGGTATTGGATCAGGGGAACTGAAACTGCAGCCACAGAGATTCCCAATTCTCTCCCGAGCCCACCTCCAAATCCTGCTCTTCCCCTTCACATCCCCATTTTCCTCTTTAGCCACAGTACTGAGTTCTTGGCCCCAGAGCACCAGGAACCTTCACCTGCCCCAGCACAGCCCCTGCAGCTCCATCCTGCTCAGCTCCCAGCCATCAGGACAACCCTGCAGCCCCAATGCTGCAGTCTCACCATCTCTCCCAACTCCTGTCGATCAGGGCATCAAGGAATGGCCTTTTCTGATTCTTGCCCAAGACCAGATTCTCCATCTGTAAGCTCAGAAAGGTGAGAGCTGCACCTGGCAAAGATGCCTCCAGATGACTCGGGCACACAAAACTCAGTAAAAACAGGGGATGTATTTGTTCAAGGGTGCTAAATGCTCCTTCAGCTGTGCTTTGGCTCTTGCCCATCACTCCTGGAGGTCCAACACCTCCCACTGCATCAGAATGTGCTCCAGGACTCCTTCCAGGCAGATCCTTCAGCTTGTGCTGCCCATGCCAGGCACTGGCACCACGAGATGCTGAGCAGGGCCAGGGACACGGCAGTGCTGGGGGAGCCAGGGCTCTCCCTCACCAGCAGGAAGGCAGGGCAGCCCAGAAAGCCTTCCCAGGGCCCTTGGAGCCTCTCCTGGGAGCTGGCCCTGAGGCCACAGCACCCTCACCCAAACACAGAGGGCAGGGCCAGAATGGGAGCTGCTCTGAGAGCTGGAGCTGGGATGTTCACCCGGGATGTTCACCTGGAGATGTTCACCTGGAGAAGAAAAGGCGCCAGGGAGACCTCAGAGCTCCTTCAGGGTCTAAAGAGGCTCCAGAAGAAGTGCAGAGGGACTCACGATAAGGGACTGGAGTGACAGGACAAGGGGGAATGGCTTCTCACAGACCAGAAGGCAGGGTTGGATGGGATACTGGAAGGCATTTTTCCTTGTGAGGAAGCCCTGGCACAAGCTGCCCACAGAAGCAGAGGCTGCCCCATCCCTGAAGAGTTCAAGGCCAGACTGGATGGAGCTTGGGGCAACCTGGTCTAGTGGAAGAGATGGTCTGTAACCCAAACCATCCTCTGGTTCTGGGATTTGCCCAACCTCCCATTTTGTGCTCTTTCAACCACGTTTGCACTTAGCCTCCAGCACATGTGGAGCCCCGGTGCCAGAGTGGTGCTGGCCTGCATGCAGGGGCAGTGCAGCACGAGCCACAGAGCTGCCCAGCCTGCCCTGCAGCAGGGCTGTGCCCACGGCTGTGGAGCCTGCAGCTCCCCCACGGCACCCCAGCACCACGGCCTGTGGCTTCCCAGCCTGGGCAACTCACAGGCACACACAAACAGGGCAGCTTTCTGCAGAGGTCATGGAATTAGCAGGAAAAAGCTGGCTAAGCAGAACGCTCTCCTTCCCAAAGGGTGTAATTTACTCGGGGCTGATTCAGCAGAGCCAAGACTTGGTGAGCCCTGAGTGCAGCCTGGCAGCGTGGGGCTCCCCCAGCACTGGGGAGGGTCCTCATCCTCCTCCAGGAGACCCTGCAGCAGCAGCAGCTCCTGCCCCAGTCTGCTCTGTGAACCAGCACGTCAGGAGCCAGCTCCAAAAGATGCTGGGAAGGGATGGAGCATGGGGCTGCAAGACTTGTGCTGGAACTGAACAGAATGGTGAAGTTCAGCCAATTTAATTCACGAGAAACAGAGACAGCAAAGTGGCCTCAGTAACTGGTGCAAGTGGCCTTAAACAGGAAAATGCCCAGCATCAAAGCAGCCCTGTCTAAGAGGGAAATGCAGAAAATGCCCAGGATGTTGGAGATGCCAGCTGGAAAAGCCACAGCACTTACTGACAGCAAGACAGGTTATGGAATAAACTCCTGAGGCACAGGCCCAGGTCTGTTCCTCCAACAGGCCTCAGCCAAGGCCTTGTTTTTTAAGGCTAAATCCTAGGATGGGCTCCTTACACCAAGTGATCCCATGGCCTGGGTGAGGCAGAGCCAGCAGCGGGGCAGCCCCTGCCTGGCACAGCAGATGTGGAACCCACAGACATCCAGGCTGCTCCAGCCACCACACACATTCTGCAGGGCCTCCCTCATCCCCAGCCCCTTCCAGAGCTGCAACAGCTGGAAACTGGAGAGGAGAGCTTGCCCAAACTAACCCTGCCTCTAAAACTGCAGGGAGGAACCCACACGGGTCCAGAGGCAGGTGGGAGAGGTGAGGAAGGACAATTAAGGTTAAACACATGTGCTCCAGGTCAAGCTGACCACAGAGAGGTTCCTGGTGCTGCTCCCTGGACACCAAGTCCTCACCATGGCTCAAACCTTCTCCAAGCTTTCCCAGAGAGCTGAGCTTTAGGTAGGCTGCAAGGCGTGTGCACAAGCACAAACGTCAGAAGAAAATTCTCATCCTCTGGCAAAGGCTCTGCTGAGGGAATCTCACCTACTTCTTATCTCCCTCCTGCCTTCGCCACTTCACACCCCCAGAAAACCTCTGTGTAACCACCTCCTTGGTCCCACATCATGATCTCTGGCTGTTCCACCTTGCTGCTGCTGTCTCTCCAGCTGTCCATGGGCCTGTGCTGGCCCCTGCAGCCCCGTGCTGCTGCAGCCTGTCCTGCCTTCCCTCAGGTAACCCTGCACCAGAG
This sequence comes from Geothlypis trichas, assembly GCA_009764595.1. Lineage (NCBI taxonomy): Eukaryota > Metazoa > Chordata > Aves > Passeriformes > Parulidae > Geothlypis > Geothlypis trichas. Next base: position 152,837,811 of record CM019901.1, on the reverse strand, counting down.
CCATCGCTCGTGCTCCTCAGACCCAGCTCTGCTCACTGCTCCAAGCTCACTTCTAGGAAAGGAATGAGGCACTGTGCAATTACTGCTCTAATTACAAACTCTATTAACACGGTTCTGTCTGCAGCCTGTCCCAGAGCCACGACGTTGGAGGCCACATTTACTGCGAGCAGGGCTGCACCAGCCCCAGGTTGGTGTGGTTTTGCTTTATGCAGATATGAAATCTTTTATAGAACTCAGCAGCTTGCAGCAGTCTCCACAATTTGGCAAGGAAAGCAGCCTGGGATGAGGGAATCGCTTTTTGCAAGCCCCCTGAAAATCTGTCCAAATGTGGTGGTTAGAAAGTACCAAAAGACTCCAGGTCCTGCCTGTGATGCAGCTGATGCTGGCGAGCAGCCCAGCCCACCATGTCCCCAGCCCCAGTGCCCCTCAGCCCCCATCCCCTCCCAGTGCAGCTCCAGCTCCAGGAGGAGACCAGGACAGAGCAGATTTCCCTTTCCTCCCACAGTGGCACCACGGATGCCAACCCACGAGCAGGCTCAGCTGGCTCTCGCCCCATCATGGGCTGCCACCTCTCAAGAAGGGCTCGTTCCCCAGGCCTGGGGGCTGCAGCACCCCCAGCACAGCCACACTGTCACAGACCCCCCTCCACCCCCAGCCCTGCACAGCTCTGCCAACGCCCCCGACCCCACTGCTGCCACCCTCGTGGTGACACCCTGCAGGGACACCGGTGCCCTGGCCCAGGGCGGGCAGCTTGGACCCCCTGCCCATGCAGCACAGAACTGCCTTCCACCTTTCCCCTCCAAAAATGAAGGAATTACCTACAGGAAAGGAATCTGGCAGGAGCACATGAGCAAGTCTTGCAAGACCCAGCGCTCAAGTTTTAGGAAATTGAATTTGGTGTTTCACTGGCAACTTCCGTTGTGGATTTTCAGACCACGAACTCTGATCTTGAGATAAGAACATCAACCAACAAAACCTTCTTTCAGATATTTCTGTATCTGTAAGGCCCAAACCTGTAGTTCTAAAGGAAATTCCCTTCCAGACCAAGGCACTCCACGGAATGATAACATCTCCAGCAAGGCTCTTCCAGCTGTTAATTAACCCCTGTTAATTCACTCACACACACCTGGTAACGGGTCACAGGTAACTGTGTAAACACAGCACACATTTCACCAGGATTAGGGCTCATCCCAGTGCCTGGCAGGTATTAAGGGAGTGCAACCTAGACAAGGAAATCTGTGGGATTCCTGCTACAAATCCACAGGGAAGGTTCAGAAGAGACAGGATGGGGCTGTGGCTTGAGCAGGCAAAGCCCCCGAGGACATGCAGCCTTGGGCACCATCCACGCCACAGCCCTGGACACAGGTGAGGCCATGGGCACAGGTGAGCCCGTGGGCACAGGTGAGCCCCGTGGGCACAGGTGAGCCCATGGACACAGGTGAGGCCTGGACACAGGTGAGCCCGTGGGCACAGGTGAGCCCCGTGGGCACAGGTGAGCCCATGGACACAGGTGAGGCCTGGACACAGGTGAGCCCGTGGGCACAGGTGAGGCCGTGGACACAGGTGAGCCCGTGGGCACAGGTGAGCCCCGTGGGCACAGGTGAGGCCGTGGGCACAGGTGAGCCAGTGGGCACAGGTGAGCCCGTGGACACAGGCGAGCCCCGTGGACACCCCTCAGCCGTCATTCCGGGGGACACAGGAGTTTGGGGAGCCCCGAGCAGCCGCAGCAGGCAGGCAGGGCCGCTGTGAGCGTTCACACCTTGCAGCAGCAGAGGAACCACGCAGCTCGGGAGTTGCTAAGAGACGCGCGCCTCCCACCCGAGCCCAGCACCCGCTGCTGCGGGCTGGGGGCGCGGGGCAGACGCACAGCCAGCGCCCGGGGGCTCTGTGCCCTGCAGGGGGACAGGGGCACGGCGCCCGGGAGGGCTCTGCCCACACGGCTGACCCTGGCAGCACCCCGGGCACGGCCCCGCCGTGTCCCCGCTGGCAGCTCCTCTGTCCCACAGCCCAGGAACCTCACACACGGTAAGATCAGGTCCCCAGCGACCTCGGGGCTCCCGCCACAGCTGTCATCAGAGGCACAAAGCAGGGAGAGCTGCAGGAGCCCCATGGGAGCGGGCACAGCACAGTCCTCCCCCATGTGCCCACTGTGACTGCCCCAGCTGGACTGGTAGGACCCCAACGTTGTCAGACTGAGCCGCTGCCACGGCCTGTGCCAGCCTGGCACTGCCACCCATCTCCATCCAGCCCGGGTCCCTTTGCTCCTCTCCTCCAACTCCACCAACCCAGCAGCTTTCTGTGGCTGAAGACCTCCACAGACGTGGAAAGGCCCCTCAGCCTCAGCACAGGGTTTTTACATCCTTCCTGTCTTAACCCCACTGAGTGTCCTTTGTCCATGCACCGTGAGGCCAATAAAACAAATTCTGGGATTTACGTTCCCTCAACCCATGCAACCTTTCTTCTTACAGGCCTGACTCTTCTTACAGGCCATCTTCCTTTCCTTCCTTTCCACAGAAACCCAAAAGGACCACAGTGGGATGCAGGCCTCTGGAGAAGCAGTCAGGCTGCTGCTCACACGCAGCATCACCACGGTGGCCAGCACCCCTGTAGTGGGGCCACCACTCCCCACAAGCACCTCCTGTGCCCCTGCAGTGACATTCCTGGCATGAGGCAGCAGGAACGGAGCTGAGCACAGTGCCACCAAGCTGGGACAACAAAACCCAGGGCAGGGAAACGGCAGCACCGAGCTGGGCCGGGGCTCCTCACACGGCCCAAAGGCACCCGCGGCCCTGCCTTCCCTGCTGCGGGGCAGCTGCACACACCGGAGGGCAGAGGGAGCCTTGGGCTGGGGGCTGCAGCAGCCTGCAGGGCACGGTGGGCTGAGCACCATGAGCCTTCCCCTCCCCTCGGCTCCACCGCAGCCACTCGCCCATCCCGGCCTGCAGCTCCATCGCAGCCCCTCCTCATCTCAGCCCACCGGCTGCACCGCGGACCCTCACCCTCGGTGGTACCCCAGCTCCATCCCTGTCCCTCAATTCCATCGCAGCCCTCGGCTCCATCCCTGTCCCCCAATTCCACGCCGGCCCCTCGGCTCCATCCCTGTTCCCCAATTCCATCGCAGCCCCCCGGCTCCATCCCTGTCCCGCAATCCCATCGCAGCCCCTCGGCTCCATTGCATTTCCTCAGCTCCTCTGCGGTTGCTCGGCTCTATCCCTCCCCTCGCTGCCGGCTCCCGGGCTGCAGTGTTCTGCATTTCTAATGTTAACGGGCTCCGGCGGATCCGTTCCCGTCGACGCCGGGCACGAGCCCCCCCCGCCCGCTGCCGGACCAGCGCCCGCCCCCGCCCGCCGCTCCCGGCAGAGGCCGCGGGCGGAGTCCCCGGCCCTGCGCAGGCCCGGCCGCGACCACCATCGCTGCGGGGCCGGCCGGGGCCGGGGCGGGGGCGGCTGACGAGCGCGTCCCCTCCGCTCGCTCCGCGCCTGCCGCCCGGCCCCGCCGCGCCCGGCCCCGCCGCCGGCGTTGGGGGCGCAGCCCGTGAGCCCCGGCCCGCGCAGGCCGCGCCCGGCCCCCCGCGCCCCCGGCCCCGCCGCCGCAGGGCCCGGCGCGATCCCGGCGCCGCGGGCAGGGCCGGGCCGGGCTCCGCCGGGCCCCGCGGGCGGCAGCGGGCGCAGGTGCGGCGGCGGCGGGGACAAAGGCGGCGGCGCGGGCGGGCCCGCTCGGTGCCCGTTCCGGTGACCGCTCGGTGCCCGGTGCTCACCCTCGATGGAGATGACGTGCTCGCGGATCTGGCTCTGCAGCGCCAGGTCCTCCACGCGCTCGATGAGGTCGTAGATCGCGTAGATATTGGGGTGCACGGACTCGAAGCGCCCGATCTCGGCGCGGATCGCGGCCGAGTTGGAGAGCCCGAACTGCGGCGGGGGCGGCCCGCCGGGCTGCGGCCCCGAGGGCCCGGGCACGGGCACCGGCACCGGCCCGCCCGGCGCCGCCAGGCTCTGCTGCTGCCCGGGGCTCTGCCCGGCGCCGCCCGGGAAGTTCATCGCGGCGGCGGCACGGCCGGTCAGCGGCGCGGCGCTCCGGGCAGCCGCTGCATGGCCGCAGCCGCGTCCGTCCGCGGGTCCCCGGGCTCCGCCGCCGCCCCCGCCCGCCTCCCGCCCGCTCCGCCCCGCCCAGCCCGCGTCAGCGGGACCGGCCCACGGGGGCCGGGCGGAACGGGGAGCGGAGCGGGGACGGGGGGGGACGGGGGTCACGGGCGGAGCGGGGAGCGGAGCGGCACCGGGAGGGGACGGGGGGCACGGGCAGAGCGGGGAGCGGAGCGGCGCCGGGGGGACGGGGGGCACGGGCGGAGCGGGGAGCGGAGCGGCACCGGGGGGGACGGGGGGCACGGGCGGCCGGAGGGGAGCGGGGACCAGCAGCGGGAGCGGAGCGCTGTCGGTGCCCTTCCTGCCCGCCCCGCCGCGGCCCCTGCCCGCCCGGCACCCCGGCGGTGGGCATTGCCCCCTGCCAGCCTGGGAACCCCCCTGTGCCAGCCTGGAGACCCCTGTGCCAGCCTGGGAACCCCCCTGTGCCAGCCTGGAGACCCCTGTGCCAGCCTGGGAACCCCCCATGCCAGCCTGCAAACCCCCTGTGCCAGCCCTGCCACCGGCTGCCTTCCAGAGCTGATTTTGTCGTGAATCACCCCAAGGTCACTGGTGGAGCTGTAGAACATGCCCAGTCCCAAGGAGCTCCTGTGTGGGGTCTCCTCCCTGTCACCCCCTGCCCACAGGCCGAGCTGTCCCCCTCTCTGCGCTCAATGCAGGCTGCTCCAGGGCTGGCACGGTGATGGAGCTGCCCAGGGCACCAGCTTGGTGCCAGTCTGGCCGTCTCGGGGGGTGCCAGCTGGTTACACCCCTCTCGTTGCGCCCATCCCTGAAACAGCTGCCATGGGGTACCTGGGGCACAGCAAGGCTTGGATGGGCACGGGGCTGGCAGCCCCTGGCAGCACCGTGGGAGCCAGGGAGCTCGCCTGGGCATCCCTGGGGACTAGCTGAAATCTTCCAAATGGCTGAGAAACATAAAAAACAGGATCATGGGCCCTGGCAGATTAAATAAAAATGTGGAATTTGGGAGAGGAGAAGGAGCAGAAAGGTGAGCAGCTGAGAGAACCAGGATTGCAATGGGACCAGAGTCACAGTGTGCAGCAATGCCCAGTGCCAGGGGGTCAGGGGGCAGCTGGGGCTGGTGCCCACCCTCTGCCCCTCTCCGGGGGATGGTGGAAGGGTTGGAGGAGGAGAACGAGGACAGCAGGGAGGGGAAGGAGGAGGAGAGATCCCTGGGAATTTCTAAATGCCCGCAGGCTCTGGAATCCTCTGTGACTCCTCGGCAGTGGGTGCTGGGTGTGTGGGTGGGAGAAGCACCTCCCTGCCCTCTTCCCCTCCTTCTTGTGCCCTTCCAGGATTCCTTGAGTGCATCCCAACTGCCTCTGCCCCGAGAAGGGCTTTATTAGAAAACAGCTTTTATGAGGGTTTTTTGAAAGCATTTAGAAAATGTGTATCTGTCACAGCACGGGGCTCCCCCTCCCTGCGTGCTGCCCAAGGCTCCCAAAGGTCTCTGAAGGATCTGTCGGTCACAGCTCTGCTCAGCAGGAGCTTCCCCACGACTCTGAGGGGATTTCATCCACATGGGCCGTGCAAGGCCATCCCAGCACCCCAACACACAGTGCCTGGCTGAGCAATGGCCTTGCTCAGCCTGTTCTTTGTCTGGGTTTCTTGGTCCTTGCTCATGGCCTTTTTCTCCATCTTCTTCCATCATCAGCAGCATCATCCCAGGGTGGTTTGGGTGGGAAGGGGCCTTAAAGCCCATCCAGTCCCCCCTGCTGCAGACAGGCACACCTTCCACCAGACCAGGTTGGCCCATGCCCCTTCCAACCCAGCCTTGAATTCTTCCAGGGGCAGCCACAGCTTCCCTGGGCAGCCTGTGCCAGGGCCTCCCACCCTGACAGGGAAGAACTTCTCCCCAGTATCCCACTGAACGCTGTCCCCAGTCAGCTATCACACAAACATTTATAAACTGTCTCCATTTCAGCGCCTTTGAATGTCCAGCTATCACACAAACATTTATAAACTGTCTCCATTTCAGCGCCTTTGAGTGTCCAGACACCCCAGGTGCAGCCAGCTCCACCACAGCTCCCTGTCAGTCAGGGATTCCAGGATCCATCCCTGGTGAGGGAGGGGACATCATGGAATCATCCCTCCCTCCCTCACCTCACCTGGCTGAGGCAGCAGCCCGTAGCTTTCCCCTGACAGGTGGGCTCTGGCCACCCCACACCCCCTGCCCCTGCTCCTTTGCCCCACAGCAGATCCCAGTGTCCACCGCAGCAGGAGGGTCCCCACAGCTGAATCCCAATGCCCACCACAGCAGGAGGGTCCCCACAGCAGATCCCAGCGCCCACCACAGCAGGAGGGTCCCCACAGCTGAATCCCAATGCCCACCACAGCAGGAGGGTCCCCACAGCAGATCCCAGTGTCCACCACAGCAGGAGGGTCCCCACAGCCGAATCCCAATGTCCACCCAGGATGGGGGGGCTGCTCCCAGAACAGAGCTGAGGGGAGGCCAAGGCCCAGAGCTGAGCTTCAGTTGGTGTCAGAGCAAAAAGGGCAGAGAGGGGGTCCTGGGGGCTCCCCAGCCCTTCTCAGGACCCTGAGACACTGGGAGATTTGATCCCTTCTGCAATAAAAGCTGGGGCTTTCTTTCTGTGGGGACACCAATGCTGGGAGAGCTGAGAGCACAGCTGGGGACCCTGCTGGGGACCCTGCTCCTGTTCCCCAGAGTGAGGGGAGCAGAAACTCCATCCATCTCCGGGGGCTGGGGCTGCCTGTGCCCCTGTGCCCCCACCAGGGCTGTGGCTCCTGCTCCCCAGGGCAGCGCTGCTTTGGGGACAGAGGTGTTTGGTGTCACCCTGCATGGCAGGGACTGTTCTCTGGGCTGGGATCAGCCAGCAGCTCTCCTGGAACGGCTGCAGCTCTCTGATCTCTCTGCAGTACCGAGGCTGCCCCGTTAATCCCCCCAGATCCGCAGCACGCGGCTGCCAGGGGGCAAACTGAAATCCTGGGCTGTGCCCTGCCCGGGGCTCTGGGGGGACATCCCACTGTGCCCTGAGTGAGGGGGACATCCCACTGTGCCCTGTGTGAGGGGAACATCCCACTGTGCCCTGAGTGAGAGTCTGGGGGAACATCCCACTGTGCCCTGAGTGAGAGTCTGGGGGAACATCCCACTGTGCCCTGAGTGAGGGGAACATCCCACTGTGCCCTGTGTGAGGGGGACATCCCACTGTGCCCTGAGTGAGGGGAACATCCCACTGTGCCTTGTGTGAAGCAATGGGGAGAACATCCCACTGTGCCCTGAGTGAGGGGGACATCCCACTGTGCCCTGTGTGAGGGTCTGGGGGAACATCCCACTGTGCCCTGAGTGAGGGGAACATCCCACTGTGCCCTGAGTGAGGGGAGCATCCCACTGTGCCCTGAGTGAGGGGGACATCCCACTGTGCCCTGAGTGAGGGGGACATCCCACTGTGCCCTGTGTGAGGGGGGACATCCCACTGTGCCCTGCCCGGGGCTCTGGGGGGACATCCCACTGTGCCCTGTGTGAGAGTCTGGGGGGGAAAATCCCACTGTGCCCTGTGTGAGGGGAACATCCCACTGTGCCCTGTGTGAGAGTCTGGGGGGAAAATCCCACTGTGCCCTGTGTGAGGGGAACATCCCACTGTGCCCTGTGTGAGGCTCTGGGGGAACATCCCACTGTGCCCTGAGTGAAGCAATGGGAGGAATATCCCACTGTGCCCTGAGTGAAGCAATGGGAGGAATATCCCACTGTGCCCTGAGTGAGGGGGACATCCCACTGTGCCCTGAGTGAGGGGAACATCCCACTGTGCCTTGTGTAAGAGTCTGGGGGAACATCCCACTGTGCCCTGGCTGGGGCTCTGGGGGAGCAGAGAGGGGCAGAGAGGGGCAGAGAGGGGCAGAGAGGGGCAGTGTCCCACCCAGAGTCACATCCCTCGCTGGGTCAGGGACACAGCACGGCTGCTGGCCTCGTGGGGTGGCCAGCATTATCCAAATCATTTGTCATCAATACACTTTCAATTAACCTCCCTCAATATTTCCTAGTATCAAAACCAATAACCAGCTGTCATCATCACTCCATAACCACCCCCAAACAAGCATAGAATTAACCCCAGAACTAACCCCCCCAAAAAAACCAAACAAAAATACAAACCACGATGATAAACCATCAACTAATCACCCACCAAATTTTACATTCTTGTAGCTTATAGAAAGCATGACACTGAATATGTCAAGATGGCTGGCACACACACCCAAGGACAAAAGACTTAGTCCTAACCTTGCTGGTAGTTTTTGCTAGGTATATGCAGGACCACGGCTGCCTGTGTCCCACGGCTGGCTGTGTCCCATGGCTGCCTGTGTCCCACGGCTGGCTGTGTCCCATGGCTGCCTGTGTCCCATGGCTGGCTTTGTCCCATGGCTGCCTGTGTCCCATGGCTGGCTTTGTCCCATGGCTGCCTGTGTCCCATGGCTGGCTTTGTCCCACGGCTGCCTGTGTCCCACGGCTGCCTGTGTCCCATGGCTGCCTGTGTCCCATGGCTGCCTGTGTCCCATGGCTGGCTGTGTCCCACAGCTGGCTGTGTCCCATGGCTGCCTGTGTCCCACGGCTGCCTGTGTCCCTTGTTGTGACCTACTGCAATGCCACCGGCCACCTCAGGCCACGCTGTGGGTTTTGGGGACAGCTGGGACCTGTGCCACTCCAGGGTTTGAAAGGTCCCAGGATCCTCTTCTGGGATGGGTGGGTGGCTCCCATCAGCGCTGCCTCTGCACAAACAGGGCCACCACAGGGGGACATGCACGTCTGGGGTGGTGTCCCAGTGTCCCCAGTGTCCCCAGTGCCAGGCCAGGATCCCTCTGTGACCCTCTGTGGTCACAACCCCGAGCAGCTGGGCTGTCCCATGGTGTGGGCTCTGGGAAAAGAGACAGACAATGGGACAAGGGGCATGAAACCCTGCTGGGCTCTGAACAGCAATCCCTGCAAGGCCTGAGGGACGGGAGGGCTCAGCCCAGTCATGGGGGACAAACAGGGAGAAATGCTGAGGGAAGGTGGAATGGTGAGTGAAGAGGAACCAGGAGGAGGGACCATGAACCCTGGCAGAAACACAATGGGCCAGCCCTTCTCATGAGACTATTTTCCCCAATATCCAACCTAAACCTCCTCTGGCACAACTTGGGCCTGATTGCTCCTGTCCCTGTTCCCTGGAGCAGAGCCTGACCCCCCGACTGTGCCCTCCTGGCAGGAGCTGTGCAGAGCCACAAGGGCCCCCTGAGCCCCCTTTGCTCCGGGCTGAGCCCCTTCCCAGCTCCCTCAGCCCCTCCTGGGGCTCCAGACCCTTCCCAGCTCCATTCCCTGGACATCCTCAGGGTCTGCATTGTCAGGAGGGGCCCAGCTCTGAGCTCAGGCCCCAGCAGTGCCAGCCTAGGGGCACTGCCAGGTTCCCCTGAGCCCCAGCAGGGCAGAGCTGCAGGAAGGGGCTGGGACAGCTTCGGGTGTCACTGTCGGGGTCCCCACCCTGCTGACCCCTGGGACCCCCCAGTGCTGCCTGCAGAGCCCGGGCAGGGCAGGGATCACCTGGACTGGCCACAGGTCAGAGCACCAGTCCTTCAGGAGAGCATTGAAGAGTGCAAGGGGTTCAGAGCAGCCCTGGGCAGGGCAGCAGCAGCACCGACACTCCCTGGTTCCTCAGCAGCAGAGTTAAGGAGCACAATCTGCTTTTCCTGGAAACCAAGGGTGGCTGGATGGCACAGGGGAAGTCCTTTCAGGGAAATATTAAACAGCTTCTTAATCGAGGCAGGGAGGATGGAAAAGCCTCACTCTCTGGGAGCTGAAGCCAGACAAATCCACAGTGACAAGCAGACAGGGGATTTATCAGGGAGGGGATGAACCGCGGGATAAACCCTCAAATCTGGGCAGATACGGCCCCTCCAGCAGCGGATCCGGGCTCATTCCAGCGTCGGGAAGGGATAAATCCCGTTCTGTGCCTGCAGGGATCAGCCGTGCTTTAAATCTGCTGCCGTGTCACATTCACTGCTCTGACAGCCCGGGATGTGCTGCGCTGCTCGGCAGCCCCGGCTCACACGGGCTCTGCCTCACCTGGGACGGGGATCCCTCACCTGGAGTAGGGACCCCACACCTGGGGCGGGGATCCCTCACCTGGAGCAGGGATCCCTCACCTGGAGCGGGGATCCCTCACCTGGAGCAGGGGTCCCTCACCTGGAGCACAGATCCCTCACCTGGAGCAGGGATCCCTCACCTGGAGCAGGGGTCCCTCACCTGGGCAGGGGTCCCTCACCTGGAGTAGGGACCCCACACCTGGAGCAGGAATTCCTCACCTGGGGTGGGGATCCCTCACCTGGAGCGGGGATCCCTCACCTGGAGCAGGGATCCCTCACCTGGAGCAGGGGTCCCTTACCTGGGCTGGGATCCCTCACCTGGAGCAGGGATCCCTCACCTGGGGCGGGGGTCCCTCACCTGGGATGGGGATCCCTCACCTGGAGCAGGGATCCCTCACCTGGGGCGGGGATCCCTCACCTGGGCTGGGATCCCTCACCTGGAGCGGGGATCCCTCACCTGGGGCGGGGATCCCTCACCTGGAGCAGGGATCCCTCACCTGGAGCACGGATCCCTCACCTGGGACGGGGATCCCTCACCTGGAGCAGGGATCCCTCACCTGGAGCGGGGATCCCTCACCTGGAGCATGGATCCCTCACCTGGAGCAAGGATCCCTCACCTGGGCTGGGATCCCTCACCTGCAGCTCCCCCCAGAATCCCAGCACAGAAATTGTGAATTCCCTCCTGGGAGGGCCCCAGCCCCAGGTACCCTCAGCAGCAGGTGGATACCAGCCCTGGCACACTGATGCCTCCTGGTTGTGTCCTGATTTCATCCTGGTTTTTATCCCAGGAAAAATAATAAGGAGGAGAAATCCTCCTGATCTCATCCCAGGAAATGTCAGTGCCACAGCAGCAAGGGACCCGAGGAAGGGACACCCTGGGAACAGGGGACACTGTTGCCCAGAATTTCCCCTCCACCCACAATTGTCCTTTATGGTAGAGTCAGTTTGTTCCCATCTCCCCCATCCCCATTGCTGTATTTCCATGGTTGGACCTCTTCACCTAAAAGTAAGAACTTTTTACATAAAATTAAGAACTTTTCACTTAAATTTAGAATCTTTCATCTAAAACCAACAATTTCTAGCCTAAAATTAAGACACTTTCACCTAAAATTACCAATTTTTAACCTAAAATTAAGGATTTTCCACCTAATATAAAAGATTTTAATCAGAGCCTGTAGGTGGCTTTGGGGATTCACAGCTCCAGAATCACTGAGAGCAGAAAGCTCTCGGAGATGCCCGAGCCCCTCACCCTCAGCATGGCCATGGCCACAGCCACAGGAATTTAAACCTGCGAGCGGCTGGACCCATACTGGGGGTGACTGGTAGCAACTGGAAATACACTGGGGACAAATGGCTCCATGCTGGGGTTAACTGGGTAAATTAGAATTACACTGGGAGCAACTGAAACCGTACTGGCAGCAACTGGGATGGTATTTGGAGCAGCTGGGCCCATGCTGGGGAAAACTGACCCCCCTGGGACTGTCTGGGAACATACTGCCGGTTACCGGAATAATACCGGGGGTGTCCAGGAGGAGCTGGGATCACGCCGGGAATAACCGGGATTGCACCGGGCGCGCCTCCGCCGGGCCGGGCCGGGCCTACAGCTCCCGGCGTGCTCCGCGCGGGGCCACGCCCCGCCATGGCGCCCACAGCCAGGACTACACTTCCCATGGGCCCCCGCGCCCGGCCGGAAGCGGCGCGATGGCGGCCCGAGCCCGGCCCGGTGCGGCCGTGGCCCCGGCCCCGGTTCCCCGCGGCCCCGCGGGCTGAGGCCGCGCCCGCCCGCTGCCCTCTCCCGCTGCGCTCCCGGTCCTCCCACCGCCATGGCGCTCATCGAGGGCGTCGGCGATGAGGTGACGGTGCTGTTCGCGCTGCTGCTGGCGGCCGCCGTGCTGGGGCTCGCCTGGGCCTCCACGCGCGCCCCCGAGCCCGCGGCGCCGCCGGCTGAGGCGGCCCCGAGCACGGCCCCCGCCGAGCGCAAGGCCTCGACCCCCAACCCGGCCCCGGCCCCGACCCCTGCCCCGGCCGAGGGAGCGGCGGCCTCCGATGAGGCGGAGGGGCTGCGGCACCGGAACCCTCCCGCGGCCAGCGCCGAGGGCCCCGCCGAGCCCACGCTGGTGCTGCGGCTCAAGTTCCTGAACGACACGGAGCGCCTGGCGCGGGTGCGCCCCGGGGACACCGTCGGTGCGCTCAAGAGGTGAGGGCGTGCGGGCAGGATCCCGGGCCCCTCCCCGCAGCACCCGGCAGGGACAGCGCTGTCCCGGAACAGGCGGCCCGTGCCCGGGTAGCTGTGCCCGTCCCTGGCGGGGCCGTGGGACAGCCCAGGCTGGCAGGGGTATGATACCTGCGGTCGCTGATGGGCACAGGCACAATCGGGTGCGTGAGCAGGGCAGGACAGGAGGGTCACGGTGGGTGCGTTGGCAGAGGGGGCTGTCCTGGCAGGTGACAGCTAGCAGGTGACAGCTGGGGTCAGGTGTGTGTGGGATCAGGTATGCAGGGCAGGGCGGGAGGGTCACGGCGGCTGTGTTGACAGAGGGGACTGTCCTGGCAGGTGACAGACACAGGTGTGTGGGATCAGGTGTGCAGGGCAGGGCGGGAGGGTCACGGAGGCTGTGTTGACAGAGGGAACTATCCCGGCAGGTGACAGCTGGCAGGTGACAGACACAAGTGTGTGGGGTCAGCTGTGCAGGGCAAGGTGGGAGTCAGGGTGAGCACACCCATAGGATGTGGATGAAGAAACTGAGCTGGCTGGTGACACTCGGGGTGGCTGATGGGGACACACAGGCTCAGCTGTGCGGGTGTCTGAGAGCTCGGGGTGGGCACAGGAGGTGGGTCAGAAGGGCCTGTCCTGTCAGCGGTGTCACTGCTGTCCCTGTCTCATGCAGGACCTACTTCCCGGGGCAGGAGCAGCAGGTGCGCTTGATCTACCAGGGACAGCTGCTGCGTGACGACACCCAGAGCCTGGCGGGGCTGCACCTGGGCCACCTGAGCGTCCTGCACTGCCACCTGTCGCCGCCCAGCGCGGCCGCCACGGCCCCCGGCAGCCCCGGCCCCCGCAGCCCCGCGCCCGCTGCGCTGGGCGTGGGCAGCCTGGCGCTGCCGCTCTTCGTGCTGCTGCTGGCCCTGCTCTGGTACCTGCAGCTGCAGCACCGGCACGTCTTCACCGCCACCGCCACCACCTGCCTGGCCGGCCTCACCCTGCTCGTCACCTTCGTGGCCTTCGCCATGTACCGCAGATAGCGCGGCCGCACCCGCACCGGGGACACGCGGGACCCGGAGCCACACCGGGACCCTCAGAGCCTGCCCAGCCCTGGAGGGCTCTGCATTCAGCCCACAGCATATAGGGGGCACGTAGGGCCTGCCCAGCACCTGAAGGAGGGCTGGCCCCGGACTGTGTCCCCCACGGGGCCAGGTGCCCACCCACGCCCTGTCTGCACACAGGGGCTGTGCTGGGAGTGGGGGCTCAGCTACCTCGGGGGGGTCCCGCTGCCCCCTGTCCCTGCATGGAGCATCCCCCCAGCCATTCCGCGTGCGGAAGCTCCTCGGGTGCGGTCCTGCCCGAGCCGGTGTCCGTGCCCGCGGAGCTTCTCCTCATGCGAATACGGCCTGACCCCTCCCGGGGGCTGCTCCCGGGTCCCAGTGCCTGGGGAGGGACATGAGCCCTGGCATGCCGAGGGTCCTGGTGCCGGTGGGATGCGCTCCTGAGGTCCCTGTGCCGGGGGAGCTCAGTGCCCCCAAGCGGTCCCGGTGCCCGGGGTGGCTGCGCTCCCCACTGTGCCGGGGTTCCGATGCTGTGTTGGGGGGTGCCACCCCCCACCGCCGTTCGATTAAAGCGGAGAGACTGTGAGCGGCCCTGGCGTCTCGGCTGTGCTGCGCCGCGGGTCGGGGGAGGTGACGGCACCCGGTGTGACCGGGCACCGGGCTGAGGGCGGGGCTCCGGGAGGGGCGGGGCCCGGCTCCTCCCGCCACGCACTCCGCAGGGCCGCAGCGCGCCTGCGCCGGAGGCACCGCCCCGCGCTCAGCGGAGCTCTCGCTCATTGGCGGAGGCGCGGCGCTGATTTGCATGCTGCGCGCGCCGGCCCCGCCCCGGAAGTGCCGCGCGTGGGGCGGGGCCGCAGGAAGATGGCGGCGGGGCTGCGCTCCCGGGCCGGGTCCGTGTCCCGGCGGCGCTGAGCGGCGGCGGTGGCGGCGGGAGCGAGCGGCCGCCAGCGCCATGTACGGCTGGGCCGGGTGGGAGGGGCAGGGGATCCCGCCGGGGGGACCGGGGCGGGCCCGGTGCCGATGGAGGTCGGGGTATGCCCGGGAGAGGGGCGGGCGCCGTGGGGCGGGGGACACCGGGCGGACGGGAGGTCCCGGCACCTCGGGGCCGGACAGGACGCGGGCCCGGGCAGGGCGGCGGGCCCGGTGCCGGGGAGTCGCGGGGGCGGGGATCCCGGTGGGTGGGGGGAGTGCCCGCGGCCACCCGTACCCCCGGCCAGCCCGCAGGTCCCCCCGTGATGGCCCCGCCGTTCTGTCCCGCAGGGTCCTCCAGAGCCGCAGAGCCCTCCGCGCCGCGCCGCCCCCGCCATGCTGTGCCCGCTGCTGTGCCCATGGCTCCGCGCTCTGACCCGGGCGGGCCCGCGGGGCCCGGCTGCCCGTGAGCGCCGCGGTGCCGCGATGTTCCCCGCCTGCTGCTGCGCCGGCAAGGCCAGGCCGCGGCTGCTGCTGCCCCTGGACCCCTACGGCCATGGGCTGCTGCCCGCCGTGCACCCGGACGGCGGCCGGGGCCGGGCCCACGGCAAGAGGAAGAGCTGGAACTTCATCCACGAGAAGATGAGCTACGACACCTTCTTCACCATGAAGCGGCTGATCGAGCGCTCGCGCAGCGTGGGCGAGGTACTGCGCTGGGTCACGCAGAACCCGGGCAAGGTGTCGGCCAGTCACTACCCCATAGCGCTGCACAAGCTGGGGCAGCTCCTGCAGCAGCAGCCGGGGCCGCCCGCGGGGGCCGGGGACGGCCGCGGGCCCGCGGGGCAGGTGCTGGAGCAGCCCGAGTTCCACGTGCTCTGCCAGGCCATCGTCAGCGGCTGCGCCAAGTTCGACAACTTCAGCATCGTCAACTGCCTGTACGCGGCGGCCGCGCTGGGTGAGCCTCCCCGGGCTGACACGGGGTGGGGAGCACAGCACTGCCACAGGGCCAGCCCGGGCTCCTGGGCACTGCTGGGCTTGGGGCAGACGGGCTGTGACCCTTGGGGCTCTGGGCAGGGGGCTCAGCACAGCAGGGATGCTCTGCTCCTCCAGGGCAGGAGGGCTGTGTGTCCCCTGCTGACCACGAGGTTGGTGCTGGGCAGCCCTGCTTGGCAGGGTGTGTATCAGCCACTCCTGGGCCGTGTCTAGCTCCTGTTTGAGTTCCAAGCCCTGAAAAGCAGGAACAGCCAAGCACTGATGGGAGACACTGTGGGT
This sequence comes from Geothlypis trichas, assembly GCA_009764595.1. NCBI lineage: Eukaryota > Metazoa > Chordata > Aves > Passeriformes > Parulidae > Geothlypis > Geothlypis trichas. The sequence goes on along the minus strand of CM019901.1, from coordinate 152,822,161 downwards.
TTGGCTACACTCTTGGAAGGTACAAGCCCCTTGTCACCGAGTGTTGCTGTGTGTGAGAGGGGGTTTGAGGTATTTGGGTTCCTGTGCAGCTTCCTAGGGATGCTGCTGAGCTGTGGAGGCCGTGTCCCAGGGAAGGCTGCATCCCAGGGGCTCCTCCATCTGTGGAGGTTCTGCAAGTTCCCCTGCTGCAAGCAAAAGGGTGCGGTCCCCATCCAAAGAGGGGTGGACAGCAGGGCAGGAGGGGGAATCTTCCCCTCTCTCCCACTCAGGTGAGGCCTTACCTGCAGTGCTGCTTCCACTTCTGAAGCCCACCAGCAGAAAGACGTGGAGGGAGCCCAGAGGAGGCCACAGAGATACTCTGAGAGCTGGAGAGGGACTTTGGACAAGGGCCTGGAGAGGCAGGACAAGGGGGAATGGTTTCCCACGGCCAGAGGGCAGGGTTAGATGGGATATTAGGAAGGAATTCTTCCCTGGGAGGGTTGAGAGGCCCTGGCACAAGTTGTTCAGAGAAGCTGTTGCTGCCCCATCCCTAGAGGTGTTCAGGGCCAGGTTGGACGGGGCCTAGAGCAGCCTGGGACAGTGGAAGGTGTCCCTGGGTACAGCAGGAGGTTGTAACTGGATGATCTTTAGGGTCCCTTCCAACCCAAACAGTTCCAGGGTTCCACGATCTGGCGGGTTCCTGCCCTCCTCCCTGGCTGCCCCATCCCGTTCTCGTTCCGTTCTGCAGCCGTGCTGGCCGGGGCTCGTGCTGGCCGGGGCTCGGTGCTCGAGGCGGTAACTCGAGCCCCTGCCGGGCCGGGGGGGCCGGCCCTGCCCGCAGTCCCGGCCGGCGGCGCCGGGTGTTTGTTGACGCTGAGCGGGGCTGCCTGCCCTGCCAGGCTCCCCGTGCTGGGCCCCCCACCTTGTTCTGCCCCCTTGTCCCTCATTAACGCAAACTCCAGCTCTCCTTTGAGGCTTTTGCACGGAACAAAGCGGCTGCTCAGAGCAATCCTGCTCGTTCCCCAGCTGAGTTCTGATTAACAATAACCCGCAGTGACTGGCCCTGCGCTGCCCTGCGGCCCGAGCCCGCCCAAATCCTGGGGTGATGGGGAACTCCGGGCCCCCCCAGTGCTCTTTGCCTCGGCTAAGGAGATCCCTCCTGACAGCCAAGGCACTGAGCCTGTGCCCAGGCCTGGATAACACATCCTGAGCTGCAAGGAAGTGTTTCCCTGGGAGCCAGGTCTTTAGCACAAGCTAAAGCTGAGCTGGGAAACAGGAGAAGGTCAAAAAAGCCAAAGGATTAGTCCCTGCTGGAACAAACAGGGTTTAGTTTGGTCACATGGGATGGCACAGTTGTTTTCCAACCACAACTTTTTTTAATGAACTTTTTGAGGTGAGTTTTTTGAGTGCCCAGAGCCCCTGGAAGTGCTCCAGGCGAGGTTGGAGCAACCTGGTCTAGTGGAGGTGTCCCTGCCCATGGCAGAGGTGTGGAACTGGATGGGATTTAAGGTTCCTTCCAACCCAAAACAGTCTGAGATTTGGGGATTCTATGAATTCCTTGTCTTTGAGATGCCTGAGACTCGGAGATGAGCCTTGCCACTGCGGGTGATCTGCAGCACTCCCATTGCAGTGGGACGGGTGGGAATGACCCCACAGCTCCCTGCAGTGTTTCCCGTGCTGCGGATGCTCTGATGCTCTGCTGGTGCTTTGCCTTCCCCTCCCTTCCCCTGCTCGGTTTGGGCACTGACCCAGCACATCCCTCCAGTCATGGCAGTGGCCTCCTGCCTGAGCTCTGAGGCAGCTGTGCCATGGGGCTGAGCCGTGCCAGGATCTGACCTGTGCCTGGGTGTGAGCCATGGCCGGATCTGAGCTGTGCCCGGATCTGAGCCGTGCTGGGATCTGAGCCGTGCTGGGATCTGAGCTGTGCTGGGACCTGAGCCGTGCCTGGATCTGAGCCGTGCCCGGATCTGAGCCGTGTTGGGATCTGAGCCGTGTTGGGATCTGAGCCGTGCTGGGATCTGAGCCGTGCTGGGATCTGAGCCGTGCTGGGACCTGAGCCGTGCCTGGATCTGAGCCGTGCCCAGATCTGAGCCGTGCCGTTGGGCTGAGCCGTGCTGGGGTCTGAGCTGTGCCCGGATCTGAGCCGTGCTGGGGTCTGAGCCGTGCCATGGGGCTGAGCTGTGCCAGGATCTGAGCCGTGCCCAGATCTGAGCTGTGCCCAGATCCGAGCCATGCCCGGATCTGAGCTGTGCCCAGATCTGAGCTGTGCCATGGGGCTGACCCATGCCCGGATCTGAGCCGTGCCATGGGGCTGACCTGTGCTGGGATCTGAGCCGTGCCTGGATCCGAGCCATGCCATGGGGCTGAGCTGTGCCCGGATCTGAGCCGTGCCATGGGGCTGATCTGTGCCTGGATCTGAGCCGTGCCATGGGGCTGACCTGTGCCTGGGGTCTGACCCGTGCCTGGATCTGAGCCGTGCCATGGGGCTGACCTGTGCTGGGGTCTGACCCGTGCCCGTTCCCCCGCAGGGCTGCCCGGGGAGTCCCCGCTGGTGCGGGTGCTGGAGGACGAGTCCCGCAGCCGCCTGGGCCGCTTCAACCAGAAGGACGTGTCGATGGTGTTCAGCAGCGTGATGCGGCTGCACCCCTCCAGCCCTCACCCGCTGGTTCGAGTCGTGCCTCAGCAGCCTGGAGCGGCACCTGGAGAAGGAGCGGCACCCCCAGACCCTGTTCCTGCTGCTCTCCTACTACCGGCTGCGGGCGCAGGCGCTGCAGGGCCACGCGGCCTCCGACCAGCAGCTCATCAACAACCGCAAGATCCTGCGCCTGGTGCGGCACACGCTGGGCCAGGTGAGCGCCATGAGGGAGCACGAGCTGGCGCTGCTGGACGAGATGCTGGCCCTGTGTGCCCAGGAGGCTAACAACAAGGCCCTGGAGGCCATCTTCAGCTCCCAGCTCTTCTACGAGAACCGGCAGGAGCGCTTCATTCGCAGCATGGCAGGTGAGGGCTGCCCGGGGGGATCCAGCCACCCCTGCAGTGGGGTGCAGGGCTCTGGTCAGGCAGGGGACGTGGGGGCCTCCCGCCTGGCCCTGGACATGTTTGGGTGATGCAGCCTCAGCTGGGGCTCTGCTGAGCCCCAGAAGTGGAGCAGAAGGAGACCCGTGTCATGGTCGTGTCACTGACAGCCCAGCCCTTTAACAGGCTGGGAGCCCCACATTCCTCTGGGGCCTGGGAGGGACCAGAAGCCCCCCATTCCTTCAGCGGCTGTTTTCCCACAGTGCCTCCAAGCTGGGCACAGCAGAGTTTTGGTGGGATTTTGCAGAAGGCCCCACTTGTGCACATTCTAGCTGTGCTCCATCTGTGCCTTCTGGCTGTGTATGACAGGAATCTGTCTCAGCCTCTGACCTGACCCATACCTGAGGGTTTTAGGAGCTGCCTGGCTTTTGAGGCGTTTGGGACTGGCCCTCCTGTCCGGTCCTGTCCTGCCACCTGCCCGGGCTGTGGTGGCTGCAGAGGACCTGGGCTGGGGACAGCGCTGGCCCCTGTGATGGCCTCCCCACTGTGTTTGCTCGCAGAGTGGCTGCCCCGGAAGGCCGAGAACCTGACCCCCTACACCATGGCCCTCATCGCCAAGTACGTGGCACGGCACCGGCTGCGTGAGCCGCGCCTGCTGGACACCATCGCCAACTTCCTGCTGAAGCGCGGCGAGCAGCTCGACAGCAAGGTGAGCGCTGCCCTCCATCTGTGGGCACACCTGAGCACAGCAACCACGGCCCTTCTCCATCAGGGAGGGGCATTCCAGGGCACCAGGGGCCGTGCCCCAGTCCCAACGGGTTCTGAGCATCCGTGTTTTCGTGGCACTGGGCAGGTGGCCCCGACCTGTCCCCCGTCCCAGCCCAGCCCCACACGCCTCTCTTGCCGCAGGTGATCCAGAAGTTGGTGTTTCCCTTCAGCCGGATGAACTACCGCCCCTCCAACCACGGCGAGCTCTTCCCCAAGCTGGAGGCCATCCTGGAGCAGAAGGCCGGCAGCTCCCCCCTGGCCACCGTCAACATCCTCATGTCCATGTTCCAGCTCAGCCACTTCCCACAGACCGTCCTGCACCAGGTCTTCTCCCCAGGCTTCATCACCAATGTCATGAGTACGTGGGACCGTTGCTGGGGTGCTCCCGCCTGGGGAGCCTGAGCTGGGATGGGGGCAGTCCCAGTGGCATGGCTGGGCAGGGGGTGCCTGTGGTGTGGGCTCCATGCGGGTGCTCCCGGCTGGCGAGCCTGAGCTGGGGTAGGGGCAGTCCCTGGTGGCATGGCTGGGCAGGGGGTGCCCGTGGTGTTGGGTTCCATGTGCACAGCCCCTACACTGCTGGGGTGCTCCCAGGTGGCACAGCCCCAGCTGGGGTGGGGCGGTCCCTGGTGGCACAGCTGGGCAGGGGGTCCCCATGGTGTGGGCTCCATGTGGGTGCTCCTGGCTGGGAGAGCCCCAGCTGGGGTGGGGACAGTCCCTGGCAGCAGGGCTGGGCCGGGGGTGCCTGTGGTGCCTGTGGGCTCCATGCACACTGCCCCGCAGGCAGCCCATACGCTGCTGGGGCAGGGGATGCCCATGGTGCCCATGCACACTCTGCCCCGCAGGCAGCCCGTACGCTGCTGGGCAGGGGTAGCCCATGGTGCCCATGCACCCCACCCCGCAGGCAGCCCGTACGCTGCTGGGCAGGGGGTGCCCATGGTGCCCATGGTGCCCATGCACACTGCCCCGCAGGCAGCCCGTATGCTGCTGGGCAGGGGGTGCCCATGTTGCCCATGGTGCCCGCGGTGCCCATGCACCCCGCCCCGCAGGCAGCCCGTACGCTGCTGGGCAGGGGGTGCCCATGATGCCCATGTTACCCATGGTGCCCATGGTCTCCATGCACCCCGCCCCGCAGGCAGCCCGTACGCGCTGATCGTGCGCCGGTACCTGTCGCTGCTGGACGCGGCCGTGGAGCTGGAGTTCCGCGAGTACAGCGGCCCCCGGCTGGACCCGCGCTACCGCGTGCTCATGTTCGAGCACGCCCTGACCGCCGACGAGGCCAACAGAAAGTACAGGTGAGGGGCCGGGGGAGCACCCCTGCGGTGGGGGACAGGCACCTGCCCTGGCAGCATCCCCAGGGTGCTGGGATGGAGGCCCCTATGGCAGCTCCAGAGCCTGTGGGGTAGCACTCTGAAATCACAGAATCACTTAGAATTGCGGAATTGTTTGTGTTGGGAAAGCCTTGGAGACCTCAGTGGAGAGGAGGTGGTATTCATACAGGGAGAACTGGTTTGGAAGGGCCTCCAAGTCCAGCCAGAGATACCAACAGCGGAGGCAGAGGCTGGGTGCAGAGGCTGGGTGCAGAGGCTCCCTTCCTGAGGCATTCTCACAGTCAGTGCCCTCTCTCTGCCATGCCAGCCTCACCACACCCCAGGCATTTCAGGGGGTACCACCTGCTGGAAGCAGGATGTACAGGAGGTCAGGAGACTGGCATACAGGTGAAGGCTTTCAGATTGACAATGAGGAGAGCAAAAAATCAGATGATGGAAATGCATCCTGCACACCCCATTTCCCCAGCAGGACCTTGGTAGAGGAGGAGGAAGGGTGCTTGCATGAAGGGAGTGCATGTCTGGATGAAGATGTCATAACAATGCTGGGTCACCTAGCCCCTGAGCCCACCTGTCCCCCAGCACTGCTAAGGCCACCACTGACCTGTCCCCAAGTGCCACATCCACATTGCTCAGAGATGGACACTCCCCCCTGCCCTGTGCAGTGGTGCCAGGGCTGGGCAGCCCTTTTGGGGCCTTTTGGTGTCCCAATACTGTGAGGAGCTTTCCTGCAAAAGGAGCTGGAGCCCATCCCCTCTTGACTCCCAACAGCAGAGCCCAAACAAACCTCCAGGCCTGGGCGTCCCACTCCTGGGGGTTCCCATCTCCACATTGATGTACTCAGCACCAACAGTGCGGGGGGGACATGCCAGCCCCTGCCGTGCCCCCCTGATTGTCCCCTCCTTGCAGCTACAAGGGGCTGGTGGCCGAGGCTCTGCGGCAGCTGGTGGGGGAGGAATGCTACCGGCAGGACGAGGTGCTGCCTCCTGGGTACTGCACAGGTAACCCCGGGCTGTGGGCTGCCGGTGCCATCGGGGGGCCGGGGGGGCACAATGAGCTCTGGCTGCTTTGTCACTGCCTGCCCTGTGACACTGCCTTTGGGACGAAGCTCCCTGAGCCGTCCTGCTGCAGAAGGGGGGTTCCCCTGTGTCTGTTTGCTGGCTCAGAGTCCCAGTTGGGGCACAGAGCTCCCGAGCCGTGTCCCATCAGTAGCTGATCCCTGTTCTCTCTCCCGCAGACTTCCTGCTGTGGATCAACCGCTCAGGCACGGTGCTGCCTCTCTCGCGCGTTCCAGCAGCGTCCAGGGCACCCCCGGCCACGTCCCCCGTCACCATGTCCCTGCGGTCCAGCGTCCTCGCCCTCACCTCAGATTTGCAGGACTTTGCCCCGTTTGCTGCGGAGGCGCCCAGCAGCCCCCCGGGCCCCCGGGAGAGCGGCCGGGCAGGGCGGTTCCTGCCGGCGCTCTGCCCGGCCCCGGGGGGGCCCTGCTTCCAGCCCCCCTCGGACTATTACTGCGGGCTGAGCAAGGAGCCCTCCCTGGCCAGCCCGGGCAGCTCCACGCTCAGCAGCCCCTCCGAGTGCCTCTCGGCGCCGCCGCCCGGCACCCCCGACTGCTCCCCCCGCGCCTCCGCCGCCTCCCTCTTCCAGTTCCCCATCGGCAAAATCCTGGAGGAGGAGGAGGAGGCCGCGGGCTGCCCTGGCCAAGAGCACGGCTGCTTCCAGGGGGAGCCGGCCCAGGAGCAGCCCGAGGAGCGCAGCCCCCCGGGCAGCGAGGACGCCGGGCCCCCGCCCTCGCCGTGCCGGCCCAGCCCCAAGCGGGGCCCCCAGGAAGGGCTGCAGGGAGCCGAGGAGATCCAGAGGTACGGGCTGGGCACCTGGCTGTGCCCCTGCTCCCCTCCTGCAGGACAGCCACCCTGGCACTGCCCTGGCTGTGCCCCTGCTCCCCTCCTGCAGGCACAGCCCCCTTGGCACTGCCCTGGCCCTGCTCCCTTCCAGCAGCACAGCCACCCTGGCACTGCCCTGGCTGTGCCCCTGCTCCCCTCCTGCAGGACAGCCATCCTGGCACTGCCCTGGCTGTGTCCCTGCTCCCTCCTGCAGGACAGCCACCCTGGCACTGTCCTGACTGTGCCCCTGCTCCCTCCTGCAGGACAGCCATCCTGGCACTGCCCTGGCTGTGTCCCTGCTCCCTCCTGCAGGACAGCCACCCTGGCACTGTCCTGACTGTGCCCCTGCTCCCCTCCTGCAGGACAGCCCCCTTGGCACTGCCCTGGCTGTGCCCCTGCTCCCCTCCTGCAGGACAGCCATCCTGGCACTGCCCTGGCTGTGCCCCTGCCCCCTCCTGCAGGACAGCCCCCTTGGCACTGCCCTGGCTGTGCCCCTGCTCCCCTCCTGCAGGACAGCCACCCTGGCACTGCCCTGACTGTGCCCCTGTTCCCCTCCTGCAGGTCAGCCCCCTTGGCACTGCCCTGGCCCTGCTCCCTTCCAGCAGCACAGCCACCCTGGCACTGCCCTGGCTGTGCCCCTGCTCCCTCCTGCAGGACAGCCACCCTGGCACTGCCCTGGCTGTTCCCCTGCTCCCCTCCTGCAGGACAGCCACCCTGGCACTGCCCTGGCTGTGTCCCTGCTCCCCTCCTGCCGCACAGCCCCCTTGGCACTGCCCTGGCCCTGGTCCCATCCAGCAGCACAGCCACCCTGGCACTGCCCTGGCCCTGGTCCCATCCAGCAGCACAGCCACCCTGGCACTGCCCTGGCTCCTGCTCGCTGAGACACTCAGCCCTGGCCCCTTCCTGCCCAGTGCCAGGGGGCACCCACAGACCCAGTCCCCACTGTGCTGGGTGCTGCATACAGCTGTCCCTGCCACCAGCAGAGTCTGGGCTCAGCTGGGTGCTGCTGCCCCGGTGCTGGGGAGCAGGGTCCATGGGCGGGGTGGTGCTGTGGCGTGGGGTGACGGTGCTGTCCCCTGTGCAGGGTGGTGCTGTCGGTCAATGACAAGTGGCACTACTGCCAGAACTCCGACATCCTGGTGGGCTCGCGGGCCATGCGGGACCGGCACCTGCGGCTGCTGGGATACTGCCTGGTGCAGGTAAGGGCGCTGCCCGCCTCCTCGGGCCGGGGCACGGTGGGTGATGGGCTGGGTGCTGGCATCCCCAGTGTAAACACTCCTGTCCCTGTGAGAGGAAGCAGGGATGACTCATCCTCGTGTCTCCTCGCCCTCCCCCACCCCATGCAGGACTTTTTCCATGCAGCTGGTGGGTGACACCAGCCCTGATGGAAAGCAGAGACAAGGGACAGTCTGTCCTGGGAGCTAAGACTGACCTGAGTGAGGGGAAGGGGAAGGGGGGGGTGTTCAGCCCAGGCTGGCAGACACAGCCACAGGGGCAGCATCGGGTGTGGGGCCTCGGGGTGGAATCAGGTCGGGGGGACACACCTGGGTCCGCGTGTGGTGACCTGTGACCCCATGTGCCGAGGGGGCAGGAGGGAGGTTGGTTCACCTTTGTGCCAGAGCCCTGCCCGCCCTGTTCCAGCCCCAGGTGTTCCTGCCGAGTGCTGGGACTGGGAGAGCCCTCAGGTGTGCAGCTCCTTTGGCAAACTCCAGGTGTTGGTTTAGGATGTGCAGCTCCCACGTGCTTCTCTGTGGGTGGTTTCAGCCTGAGGATGAGTCTTTCTGAGGAGAATGCCACTGGAAAGGAGCCCTCTGTCCTGTCCACTCGTGCACTGCAGAGAGGACCAGGATTGCAGCAGTGCCTCTGCCATGCCATCCCACAGCCATTCCAAACAGTTTCACCCCCTGCTGCCACCAGGCTGTGCCAGCCACAGCTCCCTCCTCATCCCAGAGCTCAGCAGCGCAGAGCCCCATGTTTGTGCAGAGCTCCAGAGTCCTGTGACTGCTGAGGAGTCACCTGGGAGCTGCCGAGCAGTGTAACTGGACTGGGAGCAGGGCCAGCTCTCCCTTGAGCTGGTGTTTGGGCTGGGCTGGCCAGGACTGTCTGTGTCCCTCCTGCAGAAGGAGGACAGGGACCCAGCTGAAGGGACCTTAAAGCTCATCCAGTGCCAGCCCCTGCCACGGGCAGGAACACCTCCAACTGTCCCAGGCTGCTCCAAGCCTGTGTCCAACTTGGCTGGGACACTTCAGGGGCAGCCACAGCTGCTCTGGACACCCTGTGCCAGGGCCTCCCCACCCTCCCAGCCAGGAATTCCTATCCAGTATCCCATCCAGCCCTGCCCTCTGGCAGTGGGAAGCCATTCCCCATTGTTTTGTCCCTCCAGGCTCTTGACCCAAGTCCCTCTCCAGCTCTCTTGGAGCCCCTTTAGGCACTGGAAGGGGCTCTAAGGGGTCTCCCCAGAGCCTTCTTTTTCCAGCTGAAAACCTGTGGGTTGAGGGGCTCCACCCCTCGGTACCTTTATTCCTCCCCTGTGCTGCCAGTGGCTGGAGCCTGGGTCCCAATGACCCTCAGTCCTGCTCTGCGAGTGCTCCTGGTGCCCTCAGGGCTGTTGGACCCGCAGGGTTTGCAGCCCCCCAGTGCCCTCAGGGCTGTTGGGCCCGCAGGGTTTGCAGCCCCCCAGTGCCCTGTCACCTTTCATGGAGGGTGCTGGCAGGGCCTCGAGGGTGGCATGAGGCTCGAGGTTCCTCCCTCTGTGTGCCTGCAGCAGCTGTCCTGGGCTGAGCTCAGGCTAGACTAGTCTGGAGCTGGGCATTGTCTGCATTTCCTGTGCCATTGTCCACACTTCTGTCCATGCCCTCCTCCTCCAGGGAGGGATCTGTGCCCTGGTTCCTCCTCCCACCATCACAGAAGGTTGAGTGGGGCTGGAGGTGCTGGGGATACAGGTGGGGCCGTGCTGTCACCGCTCTGACATGGTCCCTGTCCCCTCACAGCTGCCCTACACGGAGCTGGAGAAGGTGAGTGGCATCGAGGAGGCCAAGCACTACCTGCGGCAGAAGCTGAGGGAGCTGCGCTTCTGAGGGACGGATCCGGGGGGTGTGGGGGGCCAGGTGGGTGCTGCCAGCCCCTTCCCCTGTGCAGGGGGATACGGAGCTGCCCCCCATCCCGGGGGGTCAGGGGGATATGGAGATGCTCCCCATCTTGGGGAGCCAGGCTGTGGGGCCAGGCCGTGGGCACTGCTCCTGCTGTGGGGCTGGGGGAGTGTGAGATTATTTATTGCCGTTATGGGGGGCCGGTGTGACTTGGGGGGTGCCGGGGGTGGGGGGAGTTACTGGGGAAGGTCCCTCATGGCCCCCCTGCCCTGGCTCTGCCACCTCAGCCTGGTCTGTTTGCTGCTGCTGGGCCTGGCCTGGGCACTGGGGCTGTCTCCCTGTGTCCCCAGCTCGGCTGCTGGGCCTGGCCTGGGCACTGGGGACTGTCCCTGTGTCCCCAGCTCGGCTGCTGGGCCTGGCCTGGGCATTGGGACTGTCCCTGTGTCCCCAGCTCGGCTGCTGGCCTGCCTGGGCATTGGGGACTGTCCCTGTGTCCCCAGCTCGGCTGCTGGGCCTGGCCTGGGCACTGGGGGCTGTCCCTGTGTCCCCAGCTTGGCTGCTGGGCCTGGCCCGGGCACTGGGGACTGTCCCTGTGTCCCCAGCTCGCTGCCCGGCCCCTCCGGGGGTGCAGGGGGCTCGGGGGGCTGCGGTGGAGGATCCTGTGCAGGGCTGGGAGCGGGTGTGAACATGGGGCTGTTCCCAGGGCCTGGGCCTGAAAGGGGGGTGTTAGGGAAAGGGGAACTTTCCAATAAAACTGGTGAAAAGTGTGCAAAGTCCGGTCTCTTTATTAGTCGAAGGCGGTGCGGAGGCCCCAGCCTAGTAGCACCCAGGACTGCTCGGAGCAGGGCTCCCCTGGCCGGGGGGTCCCCCAGCACCTCTGCCCTGGGCCCCATGATCGGAATAAAGCTGTTTATTGCCTTTGAATTGCCTGATCCATAAACCCCGGGGGCTTCAGCCGACGCCTGAGGGTGGGCGGGAGCTGAGGGGCCGGGGGTGCCGTGCCCCGAGGGGTTCTGTCCCAGGCGACCCCGTCCTGGGAGGGCCCTGTCCCAGGGGCTCTGTCCTGGACAGCCCTGTCCGGGGGAGCTCTGTCCCAGGGGTTCTGTCCAGGGGGCTCTTGCCCGGGGCGCCCTGTCCTGGGAGGGCCCTGTCCCGGGGAGCCCTGTCCCGTGAGGGGCCCTGGCTCGGACAGCCGTGTCCCGGGGGCCCTGTCCCGGGGGCCCTGTCCCGGGGGGCCTGTCCCGGGGCACGGGCAGCAGGTGTCCGAGGGGCTGAGCCTGGGGCCGGCGTCTCTTTGGCAGTGCCCTCCGAGGGCCTGGGCGCCGCAGGGCCCCGTCCCTGCGGGCACGGCCGCGCAGGCGCTGCCCCGGCCCCGCGCGGGCTCCACCGCCGGCCGTGAGCCGCCGGCGCCCTCACACCGGCATCGGCATCTCGTTGTACTCGTCCACACCTTCCCGCTCGTCCAGGATGGGCTCGGCCTCGGCTGCGTCCAGCTGCGGGACACGGCGGCTGAGGGGCGGCCAGGGCCCCCCGGGAGCCCCCTGGTCCCTGGAGCCCCCTGGTCCCCGGAGCCCCCCGGCCTCACCGCTCCCGGGAGACAAGTGACGCTGCCACTTACACACTTCATTTCCCGGTCGGTGAAGATGCGGCTGAGCAGGCACATGCGGAGCGGCACCGTGAGGATGAGGATGAAGGGGAAGGCGAGGGAGGCCACAGTGGACATGACGGCCCAGAGCACGGCCAGGCAGGCCAGCTGCAGCCCGGTGAACAGGTGCATGCGCAGCGTGCGCACCTGGGCACACAGGGCCGTCAGGGGCACTGTGTCCCCCAGCCGGGCCCTGTGTCCCCCTCCCACCGCGGGCACAGCCTGGCCCGGGGCACCCACACCCCCAGACACGGCCCCCGAGTCCCCACTCTGTCCTCTCTGCCCCCAAACCAGGCTCTGCCACAGCCTGTCCTGCAGACACTGCAGAGCTCCCACACAGGGGTACCCCAGCCTGGCTGCTGTCCCAGGCAAGGGTCCTGCCCCAAGGATCCTCCCCAGGCCCCCTCCCCACCTTTTTGACATAGGTGACATCAGGGTGGTGCTTGGGGGGCATCAGCAGCAGCTGCAGGCGCTCGTAGAACTGGATGCCATTGAGGGAGGTGACGCCCATGTAGAGGAAGATGCCGAAGAGCACGGCCAGCGGGATCTGCCGCAGCAGGTCCCCGATGACGATGGACAGCCCTGGGCCAGAGCAGCGTCAGCCTGGGGAGGGGGCTCAGCACAGCCCTCCAGCCCCACCTCCCCCTGCCCCCTTAACCCCCTCATGTGGGAAGGGTCCCACATCCCTGTGCCCACTGGGGACAGGATGGCCACACCAATTTCGCCGGGGTTCAGGGTGCCCCAGCTCTGTTCCCCACGCTGCCCCCTCCCCACTGCAGCCCCCCCCACGGCCCCCCCAGCCCCCTCCCCACTGCACTGCAGTCCCCCCAGGACCCGAGGGCCGGACCTACCGACCAGCACGGCCACCAGCAGCCCGGTGACCCGCTGCTCCTTCACCTCCTGGATCTTGGGCTTGTCCCCAGGTGCCACGGCCTTGCTCATGACGGTGAGGGCGTTGGCGTGGGTGACGGAGCGCACGGTGGCTGCGGCGAGCCAGGGCAGCCCAAAGAGCGCGAAGAAGCCACCCATGGCCACGATGAGCAGGAGGTCGAGGTGGAACCCGGAGCCCTTCTGCAGCATCCGCTCCTTCTTGCTGATGATCAGCCTGGAACCGGGGCAGACAGTTAGCACAGCACGGGCTCCCCCTGCCCCACCAATGCCCCCTGCCCGCCCCCAGTGCGCTCACGTGGTGATCTGGGTCTCCATGAAGATGAGGATGAAGACGAGGATGGCGGGGAGGCCGCTGGCCACCATCATCCACACGGGGAAGGCAGTCTGCACACCCAGGGGGTTGATCACCCAGCCCCGCTTGTCTGGGGCTGTCACCGAGAACCCACTGGGCACACTCAGCTTCTGCAGAAGGAGGGGGACACAAACGCTGAGAGGGCACTGGCTGTGCACCATGAAGTGAGGGGGCCATGGAGGCACCGGGACCCCCAGAAGCCAGACTCAGAGGGAGAGAGAAGGTCAGATGCTGGCACCAGGCAGGTGCAGCCCTGCTGGGAGCAGATGGAGCTGCTGACCCGCAGCCAGGACAGTGGGACAGGGCACAGGCATCCTTAGGAGGGTGTGGGGTTTGGCGTGCTGCCCAGGCAGTGGATGGGTGGCTGCTCACCTGTGTGTAGGTGTCCTGGATGCTGTAGTCCACCAGCACCATCACCAGGATGGCGATGGGCACCCCAAAGTCCCCAATGAGCCTCCGGATCTGGGGGAACACCAGCGCCAGCCTGGCTACAGCCCTCGTGGTTCACCCCAGCCCCCCAGGCTCAGCCCAGCCCCACGGCCGTCCCCACGCACCCGTCCGGGGAAGAAGCGGCTGTTCTTGAACTTGCGCAGGAAGAAGGCGATGAAGAAGGTGCCGGCCATGAGCACGAGGGAGAGCAGCGCCGTGTTGGGCTGCCCCGTGACCTTGGTGGCACCGCGGGCAGCCGGGCTGGTGGCCAGGGCTGTGGTGTTGGCCATGGCCACGGTGCCGTTGCCCCAGGCCTCGGCCGAGCTGTTGGCGCTCAGGCAGCCGTGCAAGGGGTGCTCTTGGAAGATCTGGAGCAGGAGGGTGGGATGTTCAGCCCCATCCTGCCTGCTCTGCCCCAGCCCCACCGGCTCACCCCCACAGCTCACCTTGGCCAGCTTGGAAAAGGTCTCATAGATGAAGATGAGGGAGATGAGAAAGGCAAAGATCTCTTGGGTGAAGCGGGAGACGAAACGCACCAGGAAGCTGCCCTCAAAGGCCACCATGACCAGCACGATGAGGATGAGCCAGAAGCCGATCCAGACACGCCCCACCAGGTACTCCAGCTCGTTGGACGTGCAGAACTGCCCAGCCGTGCAGACAGACAGATGGACAGGTGGGGGTCAGGATAGCCACAGGGCTGGGCAGAGCCCTGGGCAGTGGGGCAGAGCCCTGGCAGGAGGGCTGTGGGGCTGGGGTGGGGGCGTCTCCCCAGCCCCAGGGCAGACCCCAGCAGCTCACCGTGAAGAAGGCTTCCTCAAAGACCAGCAGCGGCCCTGAGAAGCCAATGACCAGCAGGGGCTGAGCACCCAGCAGGCAGAAGAGGACGCCCTGCAGCGACGTGGAGATGATCAGCTCCGACACCCCGATCAGGTCCTGCGTCTTCTCCCCTGCGGCAGCACAGGCTCAGGCACACCATCAGGATGGGCCCTCGGGCACGGCCCTGGCCCGCAGTGCATGCAGCGGGCACCACTGCAGCCCCCTGGAGCTGCTCCACACCCGCACTCACCCAGCAGCCCCCGAAGGTTCCACACCCGCACTCACCCAGCAGCCCCCCGCAGGCTCCACACCCGCACTCACCCAGCAGCCCCCCGGAGCTGCTCCACACCCGCACTCACCCAGCTGCCCCCCGGAGCTGCTCCACACCCGCACTCACTCAGCAGCCCCCCGAAGGTTCCACACCCGCACTCACCCAGCAGCCCCCCGAAGGTGATGGCGGGCGACAGCGCAGCGAAGTAGATGAAGATGACGGCAGCGATGCACTGGGGGTCCAGTGCGTCGCGGAAGTCGCTCAGGTAGTGGGGGTACCTCCGCTGCACGTCCCGGATCAGCCCCCCGAAGGGCCGGCCTGTGCGCCTCAGGGGGTCGTCGTCCTCCTCGGCCTCGTCCTCCACCACCTTCAGCTTCAGCAGAGCTGGGGGCGAGCAGATGCACAGACAGACAGACAGTGAGACCCCAACAGCTGGGACACCCCAAACCCTGCCCCAGCCCCGGCCCTGGCCCTGGCACCTTTCTCCTCAGGGGACTTGGGCTCCAGCAGCAGCCTCCGCTCCTGCTCCATCCTCTTCTTCAGCATCTCGCGCTGGAAGTGGGCGACGCTGCGCAGCAGCTCCTCGCCCTGCACCTCGGAGGGCGGCAGCACCACGCTGCAGTCCAGGAACTCGTTGATGGCATTCAGAAGGTCGTGACGGTCGTCAGCCAGGTAGGCAGCCTCGTGGAATTGCTGGGGGGCCATGGCAGGGTCAGTGCTCACACCACAGCCCTGTGGCTCCTGAGAGCCTGGTATTTCACAGCCCTGAGCCCATGGCCTCAGGATGGCCCTGGTCCTGGCATGGCCCTGAGCCCCCAGCCCTGGCATAGCCTTGGTCCCCACCCCAGTATGGCCAAGAGACCCCAGCATGGCAAGGCCCAACTGGCATCCTGGCATTGCCCCAAGCTCCCTAGCCCTAACAGGACTCCAAGCTCTCATGCTGCCATTTCTCTGAGACGCCAGCATTGGCACAATCTTATCCCTCCTGCCCATCCCATCTGAGTCCTGACCTGCCTGCCCTATCATAGCACCAAACCCCAATCCAGTGCTGTCTAAAGACCACTGTCTAAAGTCCTAGCCGAGCCCTGAACCCCATCCTGGCACAGCCCCAAACCCCTCAGCCGGGCACAGCCCGAGCCCCCCGTGCCCCCAGACAGGGACCTTGTCGGACATGAGGGTGGAGATGGAGCGCCCGATCTCGTGGTAGTCCATGTGGGTGCTGCTGGGGCCCAGCAGCACGAAGAGGAACCGCACAGGCACGGGCACCTCCAGCACCGCGTCCAGCTCCACGGCCTCCTGCAGCCGCACGAAGGCCATGGTGGGCTGGTCCAGGAACTCCACACAGCCTGGCGGGCACAGGGGGCACAGGGGTCACCAGAGTGCCTGGCATGCGGCGCCCACACCCCTGGCCTGCCCACGCCTCCATACCCACGAGCACCACTGTGGCCTCAGCGTTGTCCGGGATCTTCTCCAGCAGCTTCAGCTCATGCTTTGACTTGGAGCGGGTGATGCCGGCCGGGGGCGTGGGAGTGAGGACCTCCCTCTGTAGGGGACAGAGTGGGGACAGGGGTCAGGGCCCTTCCCCAGGGCACGGGCAGGGCCGGGGGCCCTGGCACCCACCTCCCGCTCCACGTCGATGCGCGTGTCGTGCTCGCCGGCGTGGCCGGCGATGAGGGGCTCGGTGACGGCCGGCTCGCTGCCCTCAGCCACGTGGTTGGTGCTGTGGTGGTGCACGAGCAGGGAGCCCAGGCTGCCCGCCGAGATGTTCCGCGGGAAGGAGAACTCCTTCTCGTCGCTCGGGTGGCTGCGGGACAGGGCCAGGGCTGTCCGTGGTGCCCGGCGGCACAGCCATTGCCAGGATCCCAGGGACGGCATCAGCCCCGCGGCTCAGGGAGCAGAGCCCGGGGGCAAGGGGCTGTGTCCGTGCCCCCCACGCCCACCTGTGCTTGAGCAGCAGCGCCCGCAGCACGTTGGCACGGTCCTCGGCCCGGATCTGGTCCGTGATGACCATCTGCTCCACCACCTGGTGAGCCACCCCCGGCAGCGTCTTTTGGTCCAGGTCCAGGAGCACGGCCCCTGGACAACAGAGGGGGCGCTGGGGCCAGCGGGGACAGGACCCCGCCTCGCTCACCGTGGGCCCCACAGGGCCGTCCCCGCCTCCCTACCGTGGGCCAGGGTCTTGCGAAGCTCCAGCAGGCTGCGGAAGGAGAGGGAGGCCACGTGCGGCTTGCCCCAGCGGTCTGTCTCCTCCTCCACGTCCTCCTCAAACTTGATCCAGCGCGCCGTCTCCTTCCACTGCAGCTCCTGGTTCTTGTCCACCACCAGCTCGTTCAGCTCCACGAACACCTGCAGCACAGCAGGATCAGTGCCGGGACCCCAGACCTCATCCCTGCCTGTGCCCTGCCCAGGACCCCAGACCTCATCCCTGCCTGTGCCCTGCCCAGGACCCCAGACCCCGGCCCTGCCCGTGCCCTGCCCAGGACCCCGCACCTCGTGGGGCTGCCGGTCCTGCTTGCGCTGCCGCGTGCTGGGCTCCTTGTGGTCCTTGCTGACGTGCACCACCTGTGCCTTGGCGCTCTTCCGCACCAGGTGCCGGCGCACGCCCGGCACGTCCTCGAAGCGGTGACCTGGGGGGGTCAGCAATGGGGGGTGCCCGGTCTGTGGGGCCCTGCACCTCAGACCCCAGCACGGGGCACACTGAACCCTCAGGTGTGGGGTCCTGCCCAGCTGTGGAGCTGTGGAGCTGTGGAATGTGTCCTGCCAGGGACAGCTCTGGGCAGGGCCATCATCCCACTGCTGGGGGCAAGTGCTGCAGCTTTGGGGGGTCACTGGGTCACTGCCAGCAATGCCACCAATCGAGGTGGCTCCTGGCACTGGGGTCACCTGCTCCCTATGTGCCAAGGCCAACCTATGGCCACTGGCACACGGGCTCTGCCCTGGCTGCGCTCCCCTGGGAGCTCCACAGCAAAAGCATCACCCAGCACCCTGAGGGTCCTGGGCTGTGAATCCCTGGGGCTGCTGACTGCCCAGGGCAGCCGCCACCACTGCTGCTGCTGTCACTGGCTCCAGCTGCCCCAGACCGAGCTCCTGGTCATTTCACAGGGACTTGGCCCAGCCCTGGCACCAGGGATGGGTGCCCTGTGGCTGTGCCTGGCACTGGGAGCAGGGTCAGTGCCTGCACCGAGCTCAGCTTGGCTGCAGACACAAGGCGACCTGGCACTGCCAGCCCCAGCAATGCCAGTCCCACCATCCCCAGCGATGCCAGCCCCAGCAGTGCCAACCCCACTGTCCCAGCCCCACCAGCCCCACTGTCCCAAACCCAGCAGCCTTAGCAATGCCAGTCCCACCATCCCCAGCAATGCCAGCCCCAGCAATGCCAGCCCCACTGTCCCAAACCCACCGGCCCCAGCAATGCCAGCCCTACCATCCCCAGCCCACTCGTCCAACACAGAGTGGCCACAGGGCAGCCCCAGGGCACAGCCCCACTCACTCTTCATGTAGTCCAGGTCAGCCGAGGCCAGTGTCTGTGCCTCTGACTCGTCTGTTGGCATTTTCTGGTAGCGGTCCTGCTCTGCGGCCGTCATGCTGCCGATGCAGCGCCGCTCGTGCAGGTTGTAGCTGCGGTGCCCCGGCTGTGATTTCGGCGCAGGGCGGCCCGGGGACCCGGCCTCGGCGGCTGCCCCCTCCCCCAGGGCCCCCTGCTCGGCATCAGGGCTGCAAGGCAGGAGCCCAGCTCAGCGCTGAGCCCCCCTCTGCACCGCAGGCCAGACACGGGGTACGGGCAAGGGGGTGTCCAGCCCCCGCCCTGCCATGGGGCGGCCAGAGGGCGCTGCCCGCTCCCCAGGAGCCCCAGCACGGCCCAGCCCCAGCTCACCTGCTGGCCTGGGCTTCCTTCGGGGCCGTGCCCCCTCGGGGCTCAGGGGGGGAGCCGGCAGTGCCGCGGGGGCCGCTGGCTCCTCCGCCTGCCGGTCGCTCGCCTCATCCTCCTGCAGGAAGAACTGGGGGACCGGCGGGTGAGCCGGCTGCGGGGGGCGGCGCCGCCCCGGCCATGGCAGCACCGGCCCCGGCTCCTCCGGTGCCCAGCTGTGCCCGGCACGCTGAGCCAGGGGGGCACAGCGCTGCCCCAGCCCTGCCCTGCCCTCACCTGCACTGCCTCGGCTGGCCCGGGCTGCCGCAGCTCCTCCGCCGAGCGCTCCGTCTCCGTGTCGCACGCGTCATCCTCATCCTCCTCAGCCTCCTCGATGGTGGGGGTCTCTCCGGGGACAGAGGCACGCCGCGCCTTCTTTTTGCCCTTTTTCGGGATCCCCTTTTTGCGGCGGGCGTCAGAGGGCAGGTGCGTGGAGAGCGGGTGGTGGATGTGGTGGGACGACTGGCGGTGGTCTGGGGGGACCGGGAGTCGGTGCTGCGTTCCCTGCCCATGTCCTGCCAGCTCCCCGCTCCCTGCTCGCCCCCCGTCCGCTCCCTGCCCGTTCCCTGCTCCGCGCCCGCCCTTGGCCCCGCTCACACTCGAAGTCCTCCTCGCCGTAGCTGCGCCCGGCCTCCTCGGCGTTGCGGGGGTGGGCGTCGTTCAGGATCTCCTCGAAGCGCTCCACGCCCAGGGCCTTGTTCAGGTCCTTCTCCTCCTCCTCCTCCCCGAAGGCAGGCGAGCCGGCGCCCAGCGCCTCCTGCTCGGGCTGCGGGCAGGGCAGCGGGGATGAGCGGGCGCACGGCGGCAGCACCGGCACCGCCGCCCACCGTGCCACCGGCCCCGGCGCGCCCCGGGCACGCAGCCCCGCGGGATGGGTGCCCCGAGGGGCTGGCTGAGCCCCGGAGGCACCCAGGGGCTGTGCACCCCTGCCCTGGGCTGTGCACCCCTGCCCTGGGCTGTGCACTCCTGCCCTGGGCTGGGCACCCCTGCCCTGGGCTGGGCACCTCTGCCCTGGGCTGGGCACCCCTGTCCTGGGCTGGGCACCCCTGTCCTGGGCTGGGCACCACCTGCCCTGGGATATGCACCCCTGCCCTGGGCTGGGGACCCCTGCATCATTCCCACTCCATGCACCCCAGCACCCCCGGCCTCAGCGCCGTGCGCCGGTGTCACCTCCATGTGCCACAGCAGCCCAGCTCCAGGCCCTGGGCTGTGCCCCGGGTGTCCCGTGCCCTGCTCTCCTCAGAATGGGACCCAGCACTACCAGTGTTGTACCCCTGGACACCCCCAGCCCCCCTGGTCCGGTGCCCCTGTACACCCCCAGCCCCCCCAGTGTTGTACCCCTGCACACCCCCAGCCCCCCAGTGCGGTGCCCCTGTACCATCCCAGCCCCCCCAGTGCTGTGCCCCGGTGCCGTGCCCCCCCCAGTGCTGTCCCAGCCCCCGGCCCGCCGAGCCCCCGGCTCTGTGCCCCCCGCCCGGGCCGCCGCTGCCCCCCAGCCGGGGGTGCCGGGGAGGAGGGGCTGCGGGGCAGGGGGCGGGGCTGGGGGCGCAGAGGGATGCGGAGGGTGCGGGGGGGTTGTGGGGGTACCGCGGCACCGGGGGCTGCGGGGACACGGGGGATGCGGAGCTGGGGGCACGCGGAGGATGCGGGGCTGGCGGCTGCAGGGGCTTGCGGGGGGAGTGCGGGAGGGGCTGCGGGGGCTGCGGGGGGCGCGTCCCCGGCCGGTCCTACCTGAGTCATGGCGGAGCCGCTCCCTCCGCAGCTCCCGCAGCGCTTTATCGGAGCGGCGGGACCGGCCGGGGATGGGGCCGGGGGTGGGGGGAGAGAGAGGGGGGGCCCGGGGGAGGGAACCGGGGGGGCGGCGGCTCCGTCCCGGCCTTGCCAAATATTGACGGAGCCGCCTCGCGCCCGTCTCAAGGTGACGGCGAACGCAGAGGGCACCGGCGGCACCGCGGCACCGGCGGCGGCCCCGGAGCGACCCGCCCCCCCCCGGAATGCACCGACTCGCCCCGGGATGCACCGGGCCCCGCAGGATGCCGCGGGCCCGCCCGGGATGCGCCGATCCCCCGCCAACTCCGGCCCCTCGGGACGCACCAACACCCGGGACGCACCGGCCCCTCCGCCGAGCCCCGGGCCCGGCTCGGATTGCCCCGGACAGCAGCGACCCCACGGCCGCGCTCCCATGCCCCCGGGGCCGCAAGGACCCCCGGGAAATGCCCCCCAGCCTTGCACCCCTCAGCCCCTGCGGGGGCTGCACAGCCGAGCCCCCTGCCACGGCCCCACCCAGCGACCCCGGGACCCCCGGAGTGGGGGACAAGGGGGTACAGGGGCACCCCAGGCACCAGGGCCTGCCTGCAGGGACAGCGGGGGGGAAGCTGGCAGCACCCCGAGTGGCACCCCAGAAAGCACCTGCTGGGTCCAGGGCTGTGCCATGGCCACCCCACGTGAACCCCAGCCCAGGCATCCGGTTTGGGCACAGGTGCCCCATACCCGTCCCCACTGTACAGTGACCCCTGGGCTCCCAGGGGGTAACCCGGAGGGTGACACGGGGGGTCACTGTGCAGTGGGGTGACCCAGGTGATGGCCCACGCCACCCCACCACACCCCGGCACAGAGGGGCTGCCGCGTGATGGCAGGGATGGCATCAGACCACGTCCTGCACCTGCATCCCCCACTCTTGCCACATCCCTCCCCCCATCCCCGTGCTCCCTTTGATCCTCCAGACCCCCCAAGCCTCTTTGGCCATGGTCCCATGGCCCCACACCTGCCGGGCTCCATCCTGCACCCCAGCGGCACCCACCCCGCCTTTGTCGGGCACCTGGCGTCACCTGTGGCACAGGTGGGCACGGTGCCCTGGGCTGGCAGCGCAGAGAGAGCCCCCAGAGCCCGCCTAGGCCGCAGCTTACCGGGAGCCCCGGAGGAACTCCATTAGGATGGGGCCGGTCCCATCCCCGGTCACGTGCGGGCGGCGGGGCTCGCCAGCAGCACCGGGCGGCGCGGCGTGACACGGGGCTCAATGATTAACCCGGCCGGGAACGGCCGCCAGAGCAGCCCTGGCACCGCGGGCACCGCCACGGCCCTGCCACCGGCGGCGCTGGCACCGCGCGGCCCCAAGGGCGCCCGCCGCCCTGGCACAGCCGGCCTGGCCTGCCCGGGGGGCTGAGCAATGGGGCAGGTGGCACTGGGCACTGCCAGCCCCCACGGCCCTGCCCCACACCTGAGCCAGGGTATGTGCACTGGGCACTGCCAGCACCCACAGCCCTGCCCCACGCCTGAGCCAGGGTATGTGCACTGGGCACTGCCA
>CM019901.1:152746428-152800287 GCA_009764595.1 Geothlypis trichas | reverse complement strand
AATTTCTCCCTGATCAATCCTGGAGCATCTCCAGGCATCCCTCAGGGTGCTCCTGGTGGAATGAAGTGCCTGAAATCCAGGGAAAATCACCCCAAAGCCAGACTGGAAATGGAGCTCAGCTTTTATCCCAAAGGAACTGCTGGACATCAAATCCCAACATGGAAAAAGGTTTGGGATCAGCCCAAACCAAACCCTGGGCTTTATTTTTTCCTGGATATTAAATCCTTCCTATGGTTTTCCAATGAAATCATCAGTGCCCATCAGAAGCTCACAATGGATTTGGGGTTGAGATTCTCTTCTCCTATCCCAAAACTTTTTTCCATCTTCTACAGACAACCAAAATTCCCTCCACATTCCCAATTTGAGCAGCCAGGACTGTTCTTTCCATTTGTAAAGGAATTTTTTTAAATTTAATTTAAATTTAATTAATTTATTTAATTTTCAATTTCATTCCAATTTTCAATTTCATTTTCAAAGAATCATCACAATAGGTGGCTCAAAAAAAAGGGAAAAAATCATCCTTAAAATTATTAGAAATTACACGGGCAGCCCCTCAGGCTTTCCCAATGATTTTGAAAAGAAAATTAATTTATCCATATATATATATGTATGAAAAAAATTAATATTTTTAAAATATCCAAATGTATTATTTATACTCCTAACTGGTTTTAGGAGTTTTCCTGCCTTTAACAAAATAAGTGGAATTTTTGCTCCCCAGACTTGAAATTTATTTTTAAAAAATGTTCAGGATGAGCACCAAAATATCTTTATAGAGAAAAATTGATGGAATCACTTCCAGCACTGGAAAATTCCCAAAGTTAACTACATTTCCCAGGATTCTGTGGGTTTTGTTTGCCTATTTAGCTGTGGGAAATGATGGGAAATTCCATCGATCCCATGGAGAAAAATGGGAACATCTGAACTTTGGAGTCCCTCAGGCTCCACAGCTGCACTGGGATTCTCCATGGGATCCAAACATGATTCCCAATCCCATTTTCCTGAGGAAAAGCTCATTGCTTGTTGTTCATCCTTAATAACTCAGCACAAAAATTTCCTTTTTCTTTTCCCTCACTCCTATCCCAGGGAACAGGAAAATTCCTCAGCGCAGGCCTCATCTCCCTGGGATAATTAAAGGAATGATTAAAGGACAACCCTCCCCTCCCCAGCACTTCAATTTCATCCAGTCCTCATCCAAAACACCAGGAATTTTCCCCTGGATCAGCTCAAATATCCCTTTCCTGTGCCACGAGGAGCTCCTGCACTCCCAAAGAACAAAATTAGAAATCAGGGAGAAAATCCAACCGAGGCAAAGGATCCTCCAGCCCCAAATTAATCCCTGAATTCTGCTGTTTACTCAGGGAAAGAACACAAGGAATTATTTTTTTCTCTCCTCCTTTTTTTATCCTCGCCCTGAGGAAACCAGAGAAGGGTTTTAAAAATCCCAAACCTTCAGCATTTTCCTTAAATTACGGAGTGGGAGTTGGTGAGGGCACAGCGTGGCTCCTTTTTGTGCTGCTCCTGCATTTTTGGGTGGCTGCAGTTCCTCTGGAATGGCTCAGGCTCGGATTCTGTTTTGTTTTTCTGGTTTCCCTCCTCTTCTGGCCACGTTCCCCAGCAACTTTATCCTTGGATTTGGGGAGCTGCTGGGGACCAGGGCCAAGTTTAGTGAAGAATTCATTGTCTGGGTGATGTCAGGGTTCCAAATCCGCGGCGTGGGCAGCGCCAGCAGAGAGCCCAGGTGCCAAGGGAAGAGGGGAACACCTAAAATGGGAAGGGGATCAGGAGGAACGCTGAAAAAAGATGGAATTCCAAATTTGGGGGGAAATATTCAGATTATTTCTCTGATGATCATTTTGTGGAAGTGCAGCTGCAAAGAAATCTTGGTGTTTGGGGCCTGTCCTGGTGCTGTTCCTGCAGGAATGGCTGGGAATGGGTGACAGGGGACATTCCCAGACTGCAGGGAGACAAATGGCAGCTTGGGATCCCTGTGGGATCCAGGGAAACTGGGAATGGCTTGGGAATGGTTTGGGAATGGCCAAACCCCAGTCCCTGCTCAGGGAGGATCACAGCAGAGCTCACCTGGGCCTGGCCTGGGCCGGGCACTGCACCAAATCCCAGCTTTAGCCAGGTCTGGATCCCTCTTTTCCTTCTCTGTCCAGATCTATCCCAAAACACAGGGATGGCACCCAAAGCACCCACAGAGCCCAGTCTGGATCCTTTCCTGGAGAACTTCCCTATGGAGAGCTGGGAATGTTTCCCTGGAGAGGGAAAGCTTCAGGGAGAGCTCAGAGCCCCTGGCAGGGCCTGGAGGGGCTCCAGGAGAGCTGGAGAGGGACTGGGGACAAGGGATGGAGGGACAGGACACAGGGAATGGCTCCCAGTGCCAGAGGGCAGGGATGGGTGGGAGATTGGGAATTGGGAATTCCTGGCTGGGATGGAATTCCCAGAGCAGCTGTGGCTGCCCCTGGACCCCTGGAATGCCCAAGGCCAGGTTGGAGCACCCTGGGACAGTGGGAGGTGTCCCTGCCATGGCAGGGGTGGCACTGGATGGGCTTTAGGATCTTTCCCAACCCAAACCATTCCATGATTCCTTGGCAATTCCATCCTGTAAAGTGCCTCACTGGGCCACATTCCCAAACCAGGAAGGAGAAGCTCTGAAATTCCAGAGTTCCATGGAAATGTCTGTAAGACCAAAGGTGAACCAAAGCCTGGGGAGCTGCTGGGGCTTTCCTGGGAAGATTCTCCCAATTTGACATATCCAGACAAGGAATTCCTGGCTGGGAGGGTGGGATGGAATTCCCAGAGAAGCTGTGGCTGCTCCTGGATCCATGGGGGTGTCCAAGGCCAGGTTGGATCACCCTGGGACAGTGGGAGGTGTCTCTGCCATGGCAGGGGTGGGATGGGATGATCCTTAAGGTCCTTTCCAAACCATTCCAGGATTCCCTGAGTCTCCTTTCCCTACAGTTCTGTATTTCCTCTGGGATCACAATCCTGGTTTCCTCAGAGCAAGATGACCCTGAAATCCCAAACATTCTTTGGGAAAAAACCCAAACTAAACAATACAAATGTTTGCTAAAGCCCCTTCTGTGACCCTGGGAAGGGAAGGGAAGGGAAGGGAAGGGAAGGGAAGGGAAGGGAAGGGAAGGGAAGGGAAGGGAAGGGAAGGGAAGGGAAGGGAAGGGAAGGGAAGGGAAGGGAAGGGAAGGGAAGGGAAGGGAAGGGAAGGGAAGGGAAGGGAAGGGAAGGGAAGGGAAGGGAAGGGAAGGGAAGGGACGGGAAGGGAAGGAAAAGGAGGGGAAGGGGAGGAAAAGGGAGGGAAGGAAAGGAAAGGAAAGGAAGGAATGGGAGAAGAGGAAAGGAAAGGAAAGGAAAGGAAAGGAAAGGAAAGGAAAGGAAAGGAAAGGAAAGGAAAGGAAAGGAAAGGAAAGGAAAGGAAAGGAAAGGAAAGGAAAGGAAAGGAAAGGAAAGGAAAGGAAAGGAAAGGATTAAGGTTTCTCACACGGAGAAACTCAGAGGAGATAAAGAGAAATTGGATTTCACTTCCAACCTGAATATCCCTTGGGAGAGCCTCAGATTCCAGTCTGGGACACAGGATTGGATTTTCCAGCACATTGCCACCCAAACTGGGCTGGGATTGTGCCTCTGGCATTTCAGGGAATACAGGGACCTAAAATAGAGGCAGCTTTTTTTGGCCAATTTAAACTAAACTGCTAATTTAGACTAAACTAAACTGCTAATTTAAACTAAACTGCTGATTTAAACTAAACTGCTAATTTAAACTGAACTGTTAGTTTAACACTAAACTGTTAGTTTAACACTAACCTGCTGTGTTTTTTAAACTGAACTCCTAATTTAAACTGAACTGCTAATTCAAACTAAACTGCTAATTTAAACTGCTGCCTAATTTAAACTGCACTGTTAGTTTAAACAAAACTGCTCTCTAATTTAAACTAACCTGCTCATTTAAGCTGAACTGCTCATTTAAACTAATTCCATGTCAGAAAAACCCTCATGTGGGGAGGAGATTCCTCAAATTCCCAGCTCCAAACCCCA
Organism: Geothlypis trichas; assembly: GCA_009764595.1. Taxonomy (NCBI): domain Eukaryota; kingdom Metazoa; phylum Chordata; class Aves; order Passeriformes; family Parulidae; genus Geothlypis; species Geothlypis trichas. Next base: position 152,796,234 of record CM019901.1, on the reverse strand, counting down.
CATCCCAATGTCCCACACAGATCCCTCCGGCTTCTAATTACGGAAATTACAGAAATTACAGAAATTATGGGCTGTGCAAATGCAGAGTAAGGGGAAAAAGAGGGGATGAGGGCTGTGGTTCATCCCAAAGGTGGGTTAAACCCTGGGAAACTCAACCAGCAGTCCTGTCCTTAAACTTCTTCCCACAGCACAGGGTGGATGCCAGAGGCTGGGAGGAGATATTCCAGGGATTTGAGTTCTGCCTGCTCTGAGGGTCCTGGAATGCTGATTTAATGGGAATGATGATTTAATGGGAGTGCTGATTTAAAGGGAATTCTGATTTAATGGGAATGCTGAATTTAAGAGAATCCTGATTTTAAGGGAATCCTGATTTTTAAGGGAATGCTGATTTAATGGGAATGCTGATTTAATGGGAATGCTGAATTTAAGGGAATGCTGATTTAATGGGAATCCTGATTTAAAGGGAATGCTGATTTAATGGGAATGCTGATTTAATGGGAATACTGATTTAAAGGGAAATCCTGATTTTAAGGGAATGCTGATTTAATGGGAATGCTGATTTTTAAGGGAGTCCTGATTTTTAAGGGAATCCTGATTTAATGCAAATGCTGATTTAAAGAGAATGCTGATTTTAAGGGAATGCTGATTTAAAGGGAATCCTGATTTTAAGGGAATTCTGATTTAATGGGATGCTGATTTAAAGGGAAATCCTGATTTTAAGGGAATCCTGATTTAATGGGAACGCTGATTCAAAGGGAATCCTGATTTTAAGGGAATCCTGATTGTAAGGCAATTCTGATTTAATGGGAATGCTGATTTAATGGGAATCCTGATTTTTAAGTGAATGCTGATTTAATGGGAATGCTGATTCAAAGGGAATCCTGATTTTTAAGGGAATTCTGATTGTAAGGCAATTCTGATTTAATGGGAATGCTGATTCAAACGGAATCCTGATTTTTAAGGGAATTCTGATTTAAAGGGAATGCTGATTTAATGGGAATGCTGATTTAAAGGGAATTCTGATTTAAAGGGAATCCTGATTTTTAAGTGAATGCTGATTTAATGGGAACGCTGATTTAAAGGGAAATCCTGATTTTAAGGGAATGCTGATTTAATGGGAAATCCTGACTTAAAGGGAATCCTGATTTTAAGGGAATTCTGATTTAATGGGAATGCTAACTTCATGGGAATGCTGATTTAATGGGAATGCCAAATCAAAGGGAATTCCATGGAGTGCAAAGGCCCATCTGGACAAGAGAAGAGGAGCAGGACTGAGCTCTCTGCTGAGATTCCAGCCTGGAATTATAAATCCAGGTCTGAAAAAGATGGATCATTCACTTGGAGGTCACTAAACCACTCAGAATTTCATTTGAGTTTGGGACTGTACCAGAATTCTGATGTTATGGATACAAAATCCATCATTCTCAGAACCTTGCAGGAAGTGGTGGCACTCACCTCTTGCTCCTGAGAAAAACTGGGAGGAGAATTCCAACTTTATCAGGATCAGCAAGATCTCACAGAGGAAGATTTAAGGAGGTTCCAGCTAAATCATCCTCATTTGTTGGCAGAATCCATTCCCAGCTCCAGAGGAACCTGGAGAAGGTGGAGGCTTCACCCAAATGTGAAACTGGTTCGAGCTGGACATAAAAATTAATTTATTTGGTATTTGTGAGGGAATTTTAGGTCGTTTTGGGGCTTTCCAAGTGTTTTTCCAAGGCTACCACAATCCAATTCCAGGTGTTTTCCTTAAATCCTTTAAGGAAAAAGAAAAAAAAAATCCTCCTTTTTAGCTAAAAATGGATGATTTTTTTAAAAAGCACACAGAAAGAGAAGGGTAAAGTGGAGATGGACTCACTCAACTCCAGGGCCCAGAAAAATAGGAATCATCCATTCCATCTTTGGGAATTTCCACAGTTTGCTGCCTTGAAATAAAATTCACTGAAATCATTGTTGAGTTTGACCTTTTTCTCCTCAAATTAACCTGGATTTCTGTGGGGTAGGATGGGCACTCTGTGGGATCACCATGCCAAAAAATATTGAAGATTCATCAAGGAGCAAGAAATTCCATTTAAAAAAAATGATTTCCCAGGATATGAACCAGCTTTAAAACCATTTTGGTGTTTTCCACGTGTTTTTCCAAGGTCACCACAACCTAATTCCAGGTGTTTTCCTTAAATCCTTTAAGGAAAAAGAAAAAAAAATCCTTTTTAGCTAAAAATGGCTGATTTTTTAAAAAAGCAGACAGAAAGAGAAGGGTAAAGTGGAGATGGACTCACTTAACTCCAGGGCCCAGAAAAATAAGAATCACCCATTCAATCTTTGGGAATTTCCACAGTTTGCTGCCTCGAAATAAAATTCACTGAAATCATTGTTGAGTTTGACCTTTTTCTCCTCAAAATTAAACTGGATTTCTGTGGGGTAGGATGGGCACTCTGTGGGATCACCATGCCAAAAAATATTGAAGGAACAATCAAGGAGTGAGAAATTCCATTTTTAAAAATTATTCCCGGGATAAGAACCAGCTTTAAAACCATTTTGGTGTTTTCCACGTGTTTTTCCAAGGCTACCACAACCTAATTCCAGGTGTTTTCCTTAAATCCTTTAAGGAAAAAGAAAAAAAAAAATCCTCCTTTTTAGCTAAAAATGGCTGATTTTTTAAAAAGCACACAGAAAGGGAAGGGTAAAGTGGAGATGGACTCACTTCAACTCCAGGGCCCAGAAAAATAAGAATCACCCATTCAATCTTTGGGAATTTCCACAGTTTGCTGCCTTGAAATAAAATTCACTGAAATCATTGTTGAGTTTGACCTTTTTCTCCTCAAAATTAAACTGGATTTCTGTGGGGTAGGATGGGCACTCTGTGGGATCACCATGCCAAAAATATTGAAGGACCATCAAGGAGTGAGAAATTCCATTTTTAAAAAATTATTTCCCAGGATAAGAACCAGCTTTAAAAGGGAGCAGTGAAGAGTTAACCTTTGGAGATGTCAAATCCATGATTCCCAGAAAGGAAAATTTCCTGCTCCCGATGATAAAAACCTTTTGCTCCCAGATAAGATCATTGCTGGGAGTTGTAGGGACTGCAGGATAAGGGTTCCTAAGGATTGACATTTATCATTTAAACTTTCTGGGATGTCACGGGCTGGGATAAAAGCTGGAATCTGACTGAGAGGAGCAGCACTGAATTACTCACCAGGGCTTCTCCCAGGGTGGGAATTGTCTGCTCCTCCCTGGAATTCACTGCCCTCTCCTTGATGTGGTTGGAGGGGAGGATTATCCGTAGGAATATTACAAATCCTTGCTGGCTTAAAGGAAAGGAAACATTTACATTGGCCCCACGTCTGGGATAATAAATCCCAAGTTCAGCAATCCATTAAAACAATGGCCGTAGGAACTGGAGGAGGATTTTGGGACACAATTCCGAGCTCCTGTTGGAGGGAAATGATGGAACAGGAGGGTGGGGAATTTGGGATACTCCTGGTGTTGTTTAAAAGTCATTTTGGGATGGACACAAAGGATTTTCCCTCCCTGTGAGTGGGTGTGGAGTTGTTTCATCAATTCCGTCACCTGCTGAGACCTTTTCCCACAAAACCACAGGGATGAGACCTCCCAAATGGCAGAGCCTCCTTTTCCCACTTCCACACTCTTCCCACTGCAGCAGGATCCAGGAAAAGCCAGGAACACAGGAAATTCTGATCCTGTGGGATTATGGAATGGTATCCACCAAAACCACAGAGATGAGACCCCCCAGAATGGCAGAGTTTCCTTTCTGCTTTTCCACATTCTTCCCACTGCAGCAGGATCCAGGAAAAGCCAGGAGAACAGGGAATTTGGATCCTATAGGACCATGGAATGGTATCCACCAAAATCAAAGGGATGAGACCCCAAAAATGGCAGAGCCTCCTTTTCGTCTTCCATGTTCTTCCCACTGCAGCAGGATCCAGGAAAAGCCAGGAGAACAGGGAGTTCTGATCTTGTGGGATCATGGAATGGTGTCCACCCAGCCCAAAGGATTCAAGGAATACACCAGGGAGATTTTGGCCCAGCAGGGAGATCTCCCAAAAATTGTGAGAGAGACGGACCTGAGATGGAGGGAAAGGAACCCCACATTCCCAGCAGGTGATCGGATAAAATCCAGCCCGTGCCAAAATTCCCAGTCAAGGGAATCAGGAATTCCAGAGGGGACCCCATCCCTCCCATCCAGCTGTGGAGAAACAGAAGAAGATGAACCAAAAAATGTCCAAACCCTCAAACCACCCTCAAAACCATCTGAGAGGGGACAGTGGCACTGAAGACTTTTTCCATTGGAATTCTGGCCTTGGGAATGATTTGGGATGAGCTGGGATCTGTTTTTCACCTCCAGCCAGGATTTCAGGCTCCAGGACTGCTGGAGCTTCTCCTGGTCCTTATTTTTAGATCATCTTGTGCAGTCCTTCCCTCAGGATGAGTCACTTGGAATCGGCTGCTCCAGGAGTTACACAAAAGTTTTATTTTCTCCCCAAATTCTGGCAAGGGAGGGAGCTGAGCACTGTCAGCATTCCTGGCTGGAAGTGATAACTCAGCTCCGGCTGCCAGGAGGAAAACTCATCCTGAAAATGCTCCCGGGGGAAGAAAAGAGCTTTAAAAACTTGTGGAGGCTGGAAATAAATGGGGTTTTTCAGCTGATCTGGGGCTCCAGAGATTCCAAAAAATTTCAGCTGATCAGGAGCTCCAGAGATTCCTTTTATTTCAGCTAATTGGGATGACAGCAGCTCCAGAGATTCCTGAAATTTTGGCTGATCAGGAACTCTAGAGACTCCCAAAATTTCAGCTGATCAAGAACTCCAGGGATTCCCAAAATTTCAGCTAATTGGGCTGACAGGAACTCCATGGACTCCCAAAAATTTCAGCTTATCAGGAGCTCCAGAGATTTCCAAAATTCCAGATGATCAGAAGCTCCAGGGACTCCCAAAATTTCAGCTAATTGGGATGACAGGAGCTCCAGAGATTCCCAAAAATTTCAGCTGATCAGAAGCTCCAGAAATTCCCAAAATTTCAGCTGATTAGGAACTCCAGAGATTCCTTTTATTTCAGCTAATTGGGATGACAGGAGCTGCAGAGATTCCTGAAATTTTGGCTGATCAGGAACTCTAGAGACTCCCAAAAATTTCAGCTGATCTGGAGCTCCAGGGATTCCCAAAATTTGAACTAATTGGGATGACAGGAGCTCCAGAGATTCCTGAAATTTCGGTTGATCAGGAACTCCATGGACTCCCAAGATTTCAGCTGATCAGGAACTCCAGGGATTCCCAAAATTTCAGCTGATCAGGAGCTCCAGGAACTCCTAAAATTTCAGCTAATTGGGATGACAGGATCTCCAGAGATTCCCAAAATTTCAGCTGATCAGGAGCTCCAGAGATTCCCAAAATTTCAGCTAATTGGGCTGACAGGAGCTGTTGAGATTCCCAAAAATTTCAGCTGATCAGGAGCTCCAGAGATTCCCAAAATTCCAGATGATCAGAAGCTCCAGAGACTGCCAAAATTTCAGCCAATTGGGATGACAGGAGTTTCGGAGATTCCCAAAAATTTCAGCTGATCAGGAGCTCCAGGGACTCCTAAAATTTCAGCTAATTGGGATGACAGGAGTTCCAGAGATTCCCAAAAATTTCAGCTGATTAGGAAATCCAGGGATTCCCAAAATTTCAGCTTATTGGGCTGACAGGAGCTGTAGAGATTCCCAAAGTTTCAGCTGACAGGACCTGCAGAGATTCCAAAAAATTTCAGCTGATCAGGAGCTCCAGGAACTCCTAAAATTTCAGCTAATTGGGATGACAGCAGCTCCAGAGATTCCCAAAAATTTCAGCTGATCAGGAACTCCAGGGATTCCCAAAATTTCAGCTGATCAGGAGCTCCATGGACTCCCAAAAATTTCAGCTGATCAGGAACTCCATGGACTCCCAAAAATTTCAGCTGACAGGAGTTGCAGAGATTCCCAAAAATTTCAGCTGATCAGGAACTCCTGGGACTTCCAGAATTTATGGTCCCAGGGAAAGAAACCCAAACCAGGTTTAGGATAAAATTCTGTTTTTAAGTAAAAATCCATAAGAGATCCAGGAAGGAAAAGCTTCCATCCATTATAAAGTGGATAACGGGACTGATAAGGGACCAGCTCTTATCTCCTCCCAGGGGGGCCTTATCAAAATAGATCCAAGATATTGAGGAAAAATCTGGGAATGTTTTAAATGAGGATTGAGGTTTTCCCAACCCCCTATGGAATGTTGCTGGGATGCTTTGTGGAATGTTCCTCTTGCACTGCCCTTCTTAAACGGGGCACAGGGACAAAATCCAAGGAATTCAGCAGGATCTTGGATTGAAATTCCTGGAATATCAATCAGCCTTTGGATTGGTCCTGCAACTCTCAGAAATTTTTATGGAGAAATTTTTATGAGAGATTTTTTTTTCTGAGCTCTCAGAAATTTTTATGGAGAATTTTTTAATGTTATTTTTTATATTTTTTCCCCCTTCCATAGGAAACCTGCCCTGATTTTGGCATCTTAGAGACACAAGAAATCAGGGAATGGAGGGAAAAGGAGGGGGAAAAAGGGGGGAAACCTCCCAGTTCTGCATCCCATTGGAATTTGGCTTTCCAGCTGCTAACTGGATGTGTGAAATTCCTTCTGGAGATAAAAACATCTGGATCTGAGGCACCTCTGTCTCATCTGAGGCTGGGCCTCATTTCCAGCTTCCCAAGAATATCCCTGTGGAATTCTCCTTCTCCTGCTTGCAGGTGACAATGAAGGAATGAAAGAATAAATCAATGAAGGAATAAATAAATAAATAAATAAATAAATAAATAAATTAATTAATTAATTAATTAATTAAGAAATGAAGGAATAAATCAATCCCTGGGATCACTTGCTTGGATCAGGGATCCAAGGATCCTGCTTCAACTGGATCAAGTATTTTATCCAAATATCCATATTTATCTAAATATTCCCTTTAAACCAATATCCAGCTGAAAATCCAGATGTTTCATTCCCTTTAAACCAATATCCAGCTGGAAATTGGGATGGTTTGTTCCCTTTATTCCAATATCCAGCTGGAAATCCAAGTGTTTTATTCCCTTTATCCCAATATCCAGCTAGAAATTGGGATGGTTTATTCCATTTATCCCAATATGCATCTGAAAATCCAAATGTTTTATTCCCTTTATCCCAATATCCAGCTGCAAATCCAAGTGTTTTATTCCCTTTATCCCAACATGCAGCTGGAAACTACAATCTTGTATTCCCTTGATCCCACTATCCAGCTGGAAATTGGGATGGTTTATTCCCTTTATCCCAATATCCAGCTGCAAATCCAGATGGTTTATTCCCTTTATCCCAATATCCAGCTGGAAATTAGGATGGTTTATTCCCTTTATCCCAATATCGAATTGGAAATTGGGATGGTTTATTCCCTTTATCCCAATATCCAACTGGAAATCCAAGCGCTTTATTCCCTTTATCCCAATAACCAGCTCGAAATTGGGATGGTTTATTCCCTTTACCCCAATATCCAGCTGGAAATTGGAATGTTTTATTCTCTTTATGCCAATATCCAGCTGAAAATCCAAGTGTTTTATTCCCTTTATCCCAGTATTCAGCTGGAAATCTGAATGTTTTATTCCCCTAATCCCAATATGCATCTGAAAATCCAAATGTTTTATTTCCTTTATCCCAATATCCTGCTAGAAATTGGGATGGTTTATTCCCTTGATCCCAATATCCAGCTGCAAGTCCAGATGTTTTATTCCCTTTATCCCAATATCCAGCTGGAAATTGGGATGGTTTATTCCCTTTATGCCAATATCCAGCTGGAAATTGGGATGGTTTATTCCCTTGATCCCAATATCCAGCTGAAAATCCAAGTGTTTTATTCCCCTTATCCCAATATGCAGCTGGAAACTGCAATCTTGTATTCCCTTTATCCCAATATCCAGCTGGAAATTGGGATGGTTTATTCCCTTCATCCCAATATCCAGCTCGAAATTGGGATGGTTTATTCCCTTGATCCCAATATCCAGCTGAAAATCCAAGTGTTTTATTCCCCTTATCCCAATATGCATCTGAAAATCCAAATGTTTTATTCCCTTTATCCCAATATGCAGCTGGAAACTGCAATCTTGTATTCCCTTTATCCCAATATCCAGCTGGAAATTGGGATGGTTTATTCCCTTTATCCCAATATCCACCTGGAAATTGGGATGGTTTATTCCCTTTATCCCAATATCCAGCTGGAAATCCTGATGTCCATCAGAAAATGAAAGCAATAAATAAGGAAACATCCCATGGGATTTATCCCTGTTCCCTGTGCAATGCACGTCCTGCTTTCCAGGGCCTCCAGGATCCCATTGGGAATCCCATCTGGGATTCTCTTTATCATGGGATCATGGAATGGTTTGGATTGGGAGGAATCAAAAAATTAAAAATTAAAGATTTAATTTTTAAGGATTTTTTCCCACGGCAGGGGACACCTTCCACTATCCCAGAGTGCTCCAAGCTCCATCCAAGCAGACCTTGGACAATTCCAGGAATGAGGATTCAGGCTGGAAAAGACTTTTAGGATCATTGAGTCCAACTGCAAATATCCTTGAGGGGCACCTTGGCCCCACAGGGACTTTTAAGGAATTTTTCTCCGTTTGGATGTGGGTGAACAACTCGGACACTCCCAGGCGTGAACCTCCTGCCCTCTGTGCCTTCTCAATTTCCATGGAAAGAGACAAAAATAACTCCACGGAAAAGCTCCGTGGGCAGGGATGGCCTCGTTTGTCAGGGGTGATTAACGCCATGAATAAATTATCTCCAAGTGCATTAATTAACGTCCTGTTCTTTCCATTCCGAGGGGCACGGATTGAACCTTGGGATTGAGCTCCCAGCCAAAAAAAATGGTTAATCCCAAAAAATGGGCACGAGCGGGAGCCAAGGACACAACTTTTGTTTTGCCAACAGATCCAGCAAAACAAGAGTGAGGCGGGAAGAGAAATCCATGGAAGAATTCCCAGCGGGAAAGGAGTTACTCATTTATCCTGAAGGTCGTTGCTGGCACTGGAAGAGGAGTTAAAGATTGACCCAGCCCGAGCTGAGGCTGGAAAACAGGAGGGGAATTCGGGATTGGAGCCTGATGCCAGGCTGGGTGATCCCAAGCCACAGGAATAACTTCCTGCATTTTTAACGGAATCCTGGGAGCACTTGGATAACACCTGGAGCATTCCCAGAGGATCTGGAGAGCTGCAGCCTGCATGCAGCTCCCTGGTGATTCTGGAATCCCAGATTCCTGAAATCCTGGAGTCCTGAAATCCCAGAATCCGAGAATCCCAATATCCCAGAATCACAGAACCACAGACTCCAGGAATCTCGGAATCCTAAATCACAGGATCTCAGAATCCCAGAATCCCGGAATCCCAATATCCCAGAATCACGGAACCACAGACTCCAGGAATGTCGGAATCCTAGAATCACAGAATTCCAGAATCCCAGAATCCTGGAATCCCAATATCGCAGAATCCCAGAATTTCAGAGACCCAGAATCCCAATATCCTAGAAACCCAATATCCCAGAATCACAGAATCCCAAAATCCCAATATCCCAGAATCCCAGGGCCCCAGAATCCCAATATCCCAGAATCACAGAATTCCAGAATCTCAGAATCCCAATATCCTAGAATCCCAGAATTCCAGAATTACAGAGTACTAGAATCCCAATATCCCAGAATCCCAGAATCCAAATATCCTAGCATCCCAATATCCTAGAATCACAGAATCCCAGAATCCAAATATCCTAGAATCCCAATGTCCCAGAATCACAGAATTCCAGAGTCCTGAAATCCCAGAATCCCAATATCCCAGAATCATAGAATTCCAGAGTGCCAGCATCGCAATATCCCAGAATCTCAGAATCCCACTATCCCAGAATCACACAATCACAGAATTACAGAATCCCAGAATACCAATATTCCAGAATCCCAGAATCACACAATCACAGAATCACAGAATTCTAGAATTCCAAATATCCCAGACTCACAGAATTCCAGAGTGCCAGAACCCCAATATCCCAGACCCATGGAATTTCAGAGTCTCAGAACCCCAGGATTCCACAATCCCACAATCCCAGAACCCCAGAATCCACCATGGGTAGAGCTGGAAGGGAGCACAGTAGAACCCAAACTCTGCTCCAAGCCCCCTGCTCCAGCAGGACCAGATTTTTCCAGTCCCTCCCAACTTTTCCAGCTGCAATTCCTCACATCTCACTTCCAGAGGATCAGCTGCAGATCCAATCCCATATTCAGGGCTCTCTGTCCCATATTTCACTGTCAGGGGTGGGAATTGTCCCAAAAATATCAAAATGTGGTGGACCAGGAAGTGCTGGTTTATGGCTGGACTCAGTTCTAGAGGTCTTGTCCTTAATCATTTCCTTAATAATTCCCTAATTTCACAATTTTTTTAATCTAATTTATGGGATAAAAGATACAGAAACCACTTCAAACCCTCACAGAGCTCGTGTGGGGATGGCAGCATTCCCAGAAAACAGCTGAGAAATTGAGAATGTCCTGCTTGGAAAATTCTTTCCTCAGTAATTCATTCCAAAATTATGGAATTTTGAAGTGTGAGGATGAGGAATTGGAGGAAGGGCAGAACTTGAATCCCCACAGGAATTTGGGGTGTATTTCATATTCCTGCTGGGAATGGGCTGGATTGGGATCCTGTGGCTGCTTCCATAGGAATTCCTGACTGGGATTTCCCTTTCCTGGTTATCCCTTAAAAAACCATTTATTGTTCAATTTTAAAAATTGAAATTTTAGCTGCTTCCCACACCCCCATATCCTTTCCAACAAGATTTTTATTTTGAAAGCTGCAAGAAGAGTTAAACTGGAGCCAGGCAAGAGAACTGAGCCCAGCTCAGCTGTGAAAAGCCAGGCCTAAAATTAAACTCAGGCAATAAATTCCTTGCTCAAGCTGGACTTTGAGCTGAGGTGAGGTAATTCCTAGAAAGGGGTTTTTATTGGGAATTCTATGGGTGGCTTAAAGGGATTTGATCCATTTTTGTTCTGCTTTATGTTGGAATTCCCTGATTTTGGAAAAGAGATTTTTCCTGATGTTTCTGAATATCCAGCAGCAGGGACTGGAATTCTGTGCCAAGGACTGAGGGCATGGATCACACCCAGAATCACCTGGAAATGAGCCCCAGCACCTTCCCTGCCCTTTCCTGATGATGCAAACATTCCCATCCCAACAAATATTTCCAGGGATTCGAGTACAGGGATCCTCCAGCACTTCCCAGAATTCCGGGATGAGGACACATCTGGGTCTGGCCTAAATTCCCTTTAAGCCAGGCCCAGCCACACCTGGTCTTGGGAAAAGCTGCACCAGTAAAAGTTGCTGGTGTTGACCTGGAAATTCCTGATTTATCTCCTTATCCAGAGGGGATAAAGGTGGGATTTGTTGGAGCTCCTGTCTGAACGGAATGTTCCGTGTCCCATTATCCATGAACTTTGTGCTCATCTCAGTCCCACCTCATTTTTCCGAGTGCTGAGAAACCAAATTTTCCTCATTGACTAAAAAAATTGGCAATCTCTGATTCAACAGAAGCACACCTGGGATTTTCCATGGGTTTGGTTTTGTTTTGAAATGGGAATATCCAGGTCTGAGCTGCTCCAGGGACAATATTCCCTGAAATTCCCTGATATTCCTTGATATTCCTTGATATTCCTTGATATTCCCTGATATTCCCTGATATTTCCTGATATTCCCTGATATTCCTTGATATTCCCTGAAATTCCCTGAAATTCCCTGATATTCCCTGATATTCCCTGATATTCCCTGATATGTCCTGATATTCCCTGAAATTCCTTGATATTCCCTGATATTCCCTGATATTCCCTGATATTCTTTGATATTCCCTGAAATTCCCTGATATTCCCTGATATTCCCTGATATTCCCTGATATTCCCTGATATTCCCTGAAATTCCCTGATATTTCCTGATATTCCCTGATATTCCCTGATATTCCCTGATATTCCCTGAAATTCCCTGAAATTCCCTGATATTCCCTGATATTCCCTGATATTCCTTGATATTCCTTGATATTCCCTGATATTCCTTGAAATTCCCTGATATTCCTTGATATTCGCTGATATTCTTTGATATTCCTTGATATTCCTTGATATTTCCTGATATTCCCTGAAATTCCTTGATATTCCCTGATATTCTTTGATATTCCTTGATATTCCTTGATATTCCCTGAAATTCCCTGATATTCCCTGAAATTCCCTGATATTCCCTGATATTCCTTGATATTCCTTGATATTTCCTGATATTCCCTGATATTCCCTGATATTCCCTGAAATTCCCTGATATTCCTTGATATTCCCTGAAATTCCCTGAAATTCCCTGATATTCCTTGATATTCCTTGATATTCCTTGATATTCCCTGAAATTCCCTGATATTCCCTGAAATTCCTTGATATTCCCTGAAATTCCCTGACATTCCCTGATATTCCCTGATATTCCCTGATATTCCCTGAAATTCCTTGATATTCCCTGATATTCCCTGATATTCCCTGATATTCCTTGATATTCCTTGATATTCCCTGAAATTCCCTGATATTCCCTGATATTCCCTGAAATTCCCTGATATTCCCTGATATTTCCTGATATTCCCTGATATTCCCTGATATTCCCTGAAATTCCCTGATATTCCCTGATATTCCCTGATATTTCCTGATATTCCCTGATATTCCCTGATATTCCCTGATATTCCCTGAAATTCCCTGATATTCCCTGATATTCCCTGAAATTCCTTGATATTCCTTGATATTCCTTGATATTCCCTGATATTCCCTGAAATTCCCTGATATTCCCTGATATTCCCTGAAATTCCCTGATATTCCCTGATATTCCCTGAAATTCCCTGATATTCCCTGATATTCCTTGATATTCTCTGATATTCTCTGATATTCCCAGATATTCCCTGATATTCCCTGATATTCCCTCTGTTTTCCAGCCCTTGCTGAACTGTGAATTCCCAGATTTGCAGCTCCTGGGTGGAAATCTTAACCCAAGAAGGTTTTCCTGGAGTTTTTCCTTTCCAAAATTGAATTTCAGCCCAATCCAGGATCATTGAAAGGGAAATTCTCCCATTTCAGCTCCTTCCATTCGTTTTGCTCATTCCTGTAAAAGCCTGAATGCTTCCAAGTGCTTGGAATCCTTCTTTATTCCCATATTTTGCAAATTAAAAGGCAAACCCAATGTTCCAGGATGTGCTTAAATGTTTTCAATTTTTCTTTATTCCCATTTTTTGCAAATCAAAAGGCAAACCCAATGTTCCAGGATGAATATTAATATTTTCAATTCTTCTTTATTCCCATTTCCTACAAATCAAAAGTTCCCATTTTCTACAAATCAAAAGGCAAACCCAATGTTCCAGGATGAATATTAATGTTTTCAATTCTTCTTTATTCCCAATTTTTGCAAATCAAAAGGCAAATCCAATGTTGCAGGATGAATATAAATGTTGGGAATTCTTCTTTATTCCCATTTCCTACAAATCAAAAGTTCCCATTTCCTACAAATCAAAAGGCAAACCCAATGTTCCAGGATGTATTTAAGTGTTTTCAATTCTTCTTTTTTCCCATTTTTTGCAAATCAAAAGGCAAACCCAATGTTTCAGGATGTACTTAAATGTTTTCAATTCTTCTTTATTCCCATTTTTTGTAAATCAAAGGCAAATCCAATGTTCCAGGATGAATATAAATGTTTGGAATTCTTCTTTATTCCCATTTCCTACAAATCAAAAGTTCCCATTTCCTACAAATCAAAAGGCAAACTCAACATTCCAGGATGTACTTAAATGTTTTCAATTCTTCTTTTTTCCCATTTTTTGCAAATCAAAAGGCAAACCCAATGTTTCAGGATGAATATTAATATTTTCAAATCTTCTTTTTTCCCAATTTTTGCAAATCAAAAGGCAAATCCAACGTTGCAGGATGAAGATAAATGTTTGGAATTCTTCTTTATTCCCATTTCCTACAAATCAAAAGGCAAACTCAACATTCCAGGATGTACTTAAATGTTTTCAATTTTTCTTTATTCCCAATTTTTGCAAACCAAAATGCAAACCCAATGTTCCAGGATGTACTTAAATGTTTTCAATTCTTCTTTTCCCCCATTTTTTGTAAATCAAAAGGCAAATCCAATGTTGCAGGATGAATATAAATGTTTGGAATTCTTCTTTATTCCCATTTCCTACAAATCAAAAGTTCCCATTTCCTACAAATCAAAAGGCAAACCCAACATTCCAGGATGTGCTTAAATGTTTTCAATTCTTCTTTATTCCTATTTTTTATGTATCAAAAGGCAAATCCAATGTTGCAGGATGAATATAAATATTTTGAATTCTTCTTTATTCCCATTTCCTACAAATCAAAAGGCAAACCCAACATTCCAGGATGTATTTAAATGTTTTCAATTTTTCTTTATTCCCATTTTTTGTAAATCAAAAGGCAAACCCAATGTTCCAGGATGAAGATAAATGTTTGGAATTCTTCTTTATTCCCATTTCCTACAAATCAAAAGGCAAACCCAACTTTCCAGGATGTATTTAAGTGTTTTCAATTCTTCTTTTTTCTCATTTTTGCAAACCAAAAGGCAAACCCAATGTTTCAGGATGTATTTAAATGTTTTCAATTTTTCTTTATTCCCATTATTTGCAAATCAAAAGGCAAATCCAATGTTTCAGGATGAATATAAATATTTTGGATTCTTCTTTATTCCCATTTCCTACAAATCGAAAGTTCCCATTTCCTACAAACCAAAAGGCAAACCCAACATTCCAGGATGTACGTAAATGGTTTCAATTTTTCTTTATTCCCATTTTTTGCAAATCAAAAGGCAAACCCAACGTTTCAGGATGAATATAAATATTTTGAATTCTTCTTTATTCCCATTTTTTGCAAACCAAAAGGCAAATCCAATATTCCAACATCTATTTAAGCTTCCCCACTGCAGCTGATGGAAATTTAAGAATTTTTAGTATTTTCAGTGACTTTCTCAGGGCACAACTTTCATCCAAGAGCTCCAGGGATTGTGCAGGACCCTGAATTCCAGGTGGATTTGCCCATCCCAGAAGGAAAACTCAGATATCACAGACAGCTGGAATTCCATCCTCAGCCTGAGCAGATCTGGAGATTTTTCTTTTAAACACCAATTTTTAAGCTCAGTTCTATCTCTCGTTATCAATATCTGAGTTGTTTAAACCAAAACTTGCCCCTTAATTCTCAATTTAATCTTCTCCAAGTGCTTTGGGCTGTCCCAGCACCTCTTGGAGCTCCCCTATCCCAAGTCCCCAAATCCAAAGCTGCTGTTCCCAGCCCTAGGGAATAATTCTTGGAATTGGTTGGGATTTCCCAGAGAGCCAAAAACTCATGGAAAAACTGGAATTTGTCAAACTTCCAACATACTGAAGGAGGAGTTGGACTTTTATTGTCCTTGGGGGTCCCTTCCAAGCCTGGATATTCAATGGGTCTATGGTTCCACGTATTTGGAATCTCAGTTTTCCCAAAATTTTTCACTTTTCTTGCTGCCCAACAGCTCCCATTGCCTTTCAGGGAAAGTTTGGAATGCATGGATGCACTGAGCTGCAGATGACCCCAGGAACTCCTTTCTCCCTTCTTCATCTCTCTCCATATTCTCTGAAAAATTCCTAAAAAAATCCCAACTTTATAAGAGTTAAAATTAATTTAATTAATCCCATCCTTGCTTCCCAAGCCCAGAGCAACTCCATGAAGTTCAAGCAGCAAAAATTGTCAGTGATTCCCTCAGATTCCAAACTTCCATGAAAACAAAGAGGAGCCACATCTGGCCAGGAGAAGAATAAAAACTGTTGATGAAGCAAATCCTTGATTATCTTGGAAATCAAGGAAATCAAGGTCTAGGGATGAGGGTGAAATAAATCAATCAGCACATCCTGCCTGGAAAAAACAAAAGCTGGGATACACAAAATCTGATCCTGAGCTGGATTAGCATTCCCTGGAAAAATGGAAAAGGAGATGGAGCTTAAATCTCCTTCAAATGGGGCTTCTAGTGATGCCTTGTGCAGGCTGACCTGGAACAGAGGCTGGACAGAGCTAAAGAATAAAGCTGGGATTTATTAAAACCCTCAATGGATCCACCTTGGGCAGCACAAGAGCCCAGCCAGGGCTGCACCCAAGATGAACCAAAATGGCCCCAAAATGGTCCCAAGGTGAACCAAAATGGTCCCAAGATGAACCAAAATGGTCCCAAAATGAACCCAAGATGAACCAAAATGGCCCCAAAATGGTCCCAAAATGGTCCCAAAATGAACCCAAGATGAACCAAAATGGCCCCAAAATGAACCAAAATGGTCCCAAAATGAACCCAAGATGAACCAAAATGGCCCCAAAATGGCCCCAAAATGAACCAAAATGAACCCAAGATGAACCAATGTGGTCCCAAAATGGTCCCAAGATGAACCAAAATGGCCCCAAAATGAACCCAAGATGAACCAAAATGGTCCCAAAATGGTCCCAAGATGAACCAAAATGGTCCCAAAATGGTCCCAAAATGTACCAAAATGGTCCCAAAATGAACCCAAGATGAACCAAAATGGTCCCAAAATGAACCCAAGATGAACCAAAATGGCCCCAAAATGGCCCCAAGATGAACCAAAATGGTCACAAAATGTACCCAAAATGAACCAAAATGGCCCCAAAATGAACCCAAGGTGAACCAAAATGGCCCCAAAATGAACCCAAGATGAACCAAAATGGTCCCAAAATGGTCCCAAGATGAACCAAAATGGTCCCAAAATGAACCCAAGATGAACCAAAATGGCCCCAAAATGGTCCCAAGATGAACCAAAATGGCCCCAAAATGCACGAGCGCTCCCGGGGTCTGTCCCTGGGATCAGTTCTGCTCCATTTGCATCTTGCAGTTCATTGTCCCATCCCAGCTTTAGCCCAGGCAGTCCCACCCTGCTTGTTTTTCTCTCTGCAGCCCACGGTGTTTGTGCTCCTGGGCTGAGATTTGGATCATTTGTCCTTGGTGCCCAGCTGGAGCAGGAATTGTTTTGTCTCCCTGCTCTGTGCTCAGAGCTCACCATGCCCTGATGTGAAGCTCAGACCCACACACTAAAGCAGCACAGAATCTGAAAATATAAAAGAACAGAATAAAATATTAAAAAAAAAAAAAAAAAGAACAGAATCTGAAAAATATAAAACTAAAATATAAAAGCTCAAACCTGAGGCATCCCTCAGCATTCCCTGGATCCCAACCCAGGCACTGTTTGTGTTTTCCTGCTTTAATTCCTGATCCTGAGATCATTCTGTTGACTCTGGTTTTGTGTGTGGCCAAGAACAGACCCAGCCTAAGGCCTTTGGAAAAAGCTTTGGAGCAGCTGGCTCTGCTTCCAAAAAAATGGGGGCAATTAATCCCCAAGGAATAATTGGAATTCAGTTGTAGGCAAGACCAGTGGAACACTTTAGCCTGGACTACTCAGGCCTGCTCTGGGCTTCTCAGGTCTACTCTGAGCTGCTCAGGCTTGGTCTGGGCTTCTCGGGCTTAGACCGGGTTACTCGAGCTTGTTCTGGGCTTCTCAGGTCTACTCTGGGCTACTCAGGCCTAGTCTGAGCTACTCAGGCCTGGTCTGGGCTGCTCAAGTTTGGTCTGGAATTCTTAGGTCGGATCTGGGCTACTCAGGCCTAGTCTGGGCTACTCAGGCCTGGTCTGGGTAGCTCAAGTTTGGTCTGGAATTCTTAGGTCTGGTCTGGGCTACTCAGGCCTAGTCTGGGCTACTCAGGCCTGGTCTGGGCAGCTCAAGTTTGGTCTGGAATTCTTAGGTCTGGTCTGGGCTACTCATGCTTGATCTGGCCTAATCTTAGCACTGGTCTAGGCTTCTCAGGGCTGGTCTGGGCTACTCAGGCTTGTTTTGGGCTACTCAAGTCTGGTCCGGAATTCTTAGGTCTGGTCTGGGCTACTCTGGCCTAGTTTGGGCTACTCAAGATTGGTCTGGGCTGCTCAGGTCTGGTCTGGAATTTTCAGGCCTAGTCTGGGCTACTCAGGTCTGGTCTGGAATTCTCAGGCCTAGTCTGGGCTACTCAGGTCTGGTCTGGGCTAGTCAGGTGTGGTCTGGGCTAGTCAGGTTGGTCTGGGGTGCTCAGCCTTGGTCTGGGCTTCTTGGGCTTGGTCTGAGCTACTCAGGTCTGGTCTGGGCTTCTCAGGCCTGATCTGAGCTTCTCAGGCCTATTTTGGGCTTCTCAGGTCTGGTCTGGGCTACTCAGGCTTGGTCTGGAATTCTCAGGTCTGGTCTGGGCTTCTCAGGCCTGTTTTGGGCTACTCAAGTTTGGTCTGGAATTCTCAGGTCTGGTCTGGGCTACTCAGGCTTGAATTGGGCTTCTTAGTGCTTGTCTGGGCTACTCAAGTTTGGTCTGAGCTACTCAGGTCTGGTCTAGAATTCTCAGGTCTGCTCTGGGCTCCTCAGGGCTGGTCTGGATTACTCAGGCCTGGTCTGGATTACTTAGCCCTGATTACTCAGGCCTGGTCTGGATTACTCAGGCTACTCAGGCTTGGTCTGGGCTACTCAGGCCTGTTTTGGGCTACTCAGGCCTGTTTGGGGCTACTCAGGCCTGTTTGGGACTACTCAGGCCTGTTTTGGGCTACTCAAGCCTGTTTTGGGCTACTCAAGCCTGTTTTGGGCTACTCAGGCCTGTTTGGGGCTATTCAGGCCTGTTTGGGACTACTCAGGCCTGTTTGGGACTACTCAAGCCTGTTTTGGGCTACTCAAGCCTGTTTTGGGCTACTCAGGCCTGTTTGGGGCTACTCAGGCCTGTTTTGGGCTACTCAGGCCTGATCTGAACTTCTCAGCCTGATCTGGTCTACGCAAATCTGGCCTGAAATTCTCAGATCTGGTCAGGACTACTCAGGCCTGGTCTGGGCTACTTGGGCATGGTCTGTCCATCTCTGTCCATCTCTGGCCATCTCTGTCCATCTCTGGCCATCTCTGGCCATCTCTGTTCATCTCTGGCCATCTCTGTCCATCTCTGTCCATCTCTGGCCATCTCTGTCCATCTCTGTCCATCTCTGGCCATCTCTGGCCATCTCTGGCCATCTCTGGGGCTCTGTCCATCTCTGTTCATCTCTGTCCATCTCTGGCCATCTCTGGCCATCTCTGTTAATCTCTGTCCATCTCTGTTCATCTCTGGCCATCTCTGGCCATCTCTATCCATCTCTGTCCATCTCTGTCCATCTCTGGCCATCTCTGTCCATCTCTGGCCATCTCTGGCCATCTCTGGCCATCTCTGTCCATCTCTGGCCATCTCTGGCCATCTCTGGCCATCTCTGTCCATCTCTGGCCATCTCTGGCCATCTCTGTCCATCTCTGTTCATCTCTGGCCATCTCTGTCCATCTCTATCCATCTCTGTCCATCTCTGGCCATCTCTGTCCATCTCTGGCCCTCTCTGTCCATCTCTGGCCATCTCTGGCCATCTCTGTCCATCTCTGGCCATCTCTGGCCATCTCTGGCCATCTCTGGCCATCTCTGTGCCCAGCAGGAGTTTTCCTCTCTCCCCTCATGTCCCCAAACCGCTCCCGGCTGTTTTGCTGAGCTCGCAGCTCGCTCCGGGTCCGGCTGACCCCGGGCTGGCTCATCCCGAAGGAATTGGAAAATTCTCCCTCTCAGGTGTTCATTACCCACCCCGGGGGAGCTTTGGGTAAATCATCAATTTCCAGCTGGATTTTAACCTCAGGTTTGCTGAGGTTTGTGTCGGTGGGGGTTGATTCTTAAAGAAACCATTTCACAGGCAGGGAAGGAGAAATCATGGAATTATGGAATGGTTTGGGATGGATGGGACCTTAAATCCCACCCCAGGGTGCTCCAAGCCCCAGTTTCCAACACTTCCAGGGATCCAGGGGCAGCCACAGCTGCTCTGGGAATCCAGTGACCAATCTGAAAATTTTTTTAGGGTAATCCCCCAAAAAGTGTTATTAATAAATTTCTGGAAATTAATACATAAAAATATCAATATTAAAAATATATTAAAATATTACTATTGAAACAATATATAAAAATATTAACACATAAAATAATATTTTTTAAAATAATAAATATATAACCTAACAATTTTTTATTTATTTATTTAAAATTTATTTATTTATTAATTATTGATATAGAAAGTATAAATAAATAAAATATTAATATATACTATATAATAATATAATATACTAATAATATAATATATATTAATAATATAATATTATAATATAATAATGTAGTATATATAATAATATATACTACATAATAATATATACAGTGATAAATATATAACTTAATTAATGTAAAATATATCATTTATAAAATAATAAACATGAAAATTAATAATCTATAAAATAATTAATAAGAATAAATATATAAATTGATTTTTTAAACATAAAAAAATAAATATAGAAAAGGAGCCCTTAGCACAGTCATGACTTGCAGGGAAGGAACCCACACAATTAATTCTGGAAAAAGAAATAAACAGTAGGAGCTTTTCATATAATAATGGGGTTTTATTTGCTCTATAAATGGGAATTAAGAGCAATCAGAATTTTGGCTGTGCCAGGATCATTGGAACAGCACAAAATCTCTGTTTATGTTTTGATAAAGCTGGAAAAACTCAGAAGGGATCAACAATAATTTCAGTTTTGGAGCCACCCTCGTTTTGGCAGCCAATTCCCAAACTTTGCCCATGGCAAAGTGCAACAGGACACCAGGAGCAGCGGGATGGCTTCCAACAAAGCCTGGATTAATTAAACTCAGATTAATTAAACCCCTTTGGATTAATTAAACCCTGGATTAATTAAACTCAGCCTTTGCAGAGTGTGGGCTGAGTGACCAGAGAGCAGCTGAGCCCAGATGTTCTCAGAACCCAAACGAAATCCTTGTTTTTCCACGGCCACTTCCACTGCTCTGCTCCTTGCCTTTGATCTGCAGCTGATTTTATCAATTAGGCTGTAATTAACGTGATGAATTAATTAATGCGATTAATTCATGCAGCGCCGAGGAGATGCTGAGGTTTGCAGGAGCCAAACCCTGCAGGTTTGGCCGACAACACGAAAAGTTTCCCTTTGGTGCTGGGGGAACGAGGAGCTGAACCTTTCCTTCTTCACCTTCCTGCATTTGGCACCTCCAGAACTGAAAGGAAATTCCCCAAAATCCTGCTACCCCAATCCCAATGTTTTTTGGGATGTTCACAAGGATAAAAGTGAATAATCCCAAAGGTGATCAGAGGTTTCTTGTGTCCCAAACACTCAGATTGTTTTTAGTCCAGCCAGAATTTTGCATTAAACAAAACCAAACCCCCAAAAATGAGGAATGTTGGCGACTCTGGCTGGGAAAACACATCCCGGCCTGGCCCATCCCGATGGATGAGAGGCTGGACGTGACCCAGCTGTGTGTGGCATCCCAGAGATCCAATCTTGTCCTGGATTATCCAAAGGAATGTGGGGAGAAGGTCCAGGGAGGGAATTGTGTCCCTGTGCTCAGGTGAGCCCCACCTGCAGAGCTGCCCCAGCCCTGGATCCAGCACGGGAAGGAGCTGGAGCTGCTGCAGAGAGCCCAGAGGAGGCTCCAGGATGATCCCAGGGATGGAGCAGCTCTGCTGGGAGAGCTGGGAATGTTCACCTGGAGAGGAGAAGCTTTGGGGGGAGCTCAGTGTGACCTTGCAGGACCTGGAGGAGCTGCAGGAAACGTGGAGAGAGAATTTCCAAGGGATGGAGGAACAGGACACAGGGATTAACCTCAAACTGACAAAGAGCGGGGATGGATGGGAGATTGGGAAGGAATTCCTGGCTGGGAGGGTGGGGAGGGGCTGGGATGGAATTCCCACCTGCAGAGCTGCCCCAGCCCTGGATCCAGCAGGGGAAGGAGCTGGAGCTGCTGCAGAGAGCCCAGAGGAGGCTCCAGGATGATCCCAGGGATGGAGCAGCTCTGCTGGGAGAGCTGGGAATGTTCACCTGGAGAGGAGAAGCTTTGGGGTGAACTCAGTGTGACCTTGCAGGACCTGGAGGAGCTCCAGGAAACGTGGAGAGAGAATTTCCAAGGGATGGAGGGACAGGACACAGGGATTTACCTCAAACTGCCAGAGGGCAGGGATGGATGGGAGATTGGGAAGGGGTGAGGAGGGGCTGGGATGGAATTCCCAGAGCAGCTGTGGCTGCCCCTGGATCCCTGGCAGTGCCCAAGGCCAGGTTGGAGCACCCTGGGATGGTGGGAGGTGTCCCTGCCATGGAATGGGGTGGGAAGGGATGATCCACAGTGAGGAGACCCCAAAGCTTCTCCTCTCCAAGCAGAGCATTCCCAACTCTCCCAGCCTTTCAAAATCCCTAAATATTGCATATAAATAAACTCTCTCCTTCATCTCATGCCAAGAAAATCTGGGATTCCTTTGGGATCCAGGAGCTCTGGGCTCTGACCAGGGCTCCTGACCCACCTGAGATGTTTTGGGCCTCGATTTCAATGAGGACTCAGCATTTCCCAAATTATCCCAAGCTGACAAATCCCGGGAATTCCCCTGCTGGTGCTGCTGCTCCTACAGCACTCCGGCATTCCAGGACTCTGGGATCTGTTTCCAAATGACCTTCCCACAGAAGATTCCTGGAAATCCAGCTCCAGACAGGTTTGTCTGGGACCTCTGCCACCCTTGAACTCAGCGAACCGAGGTGGTGGAGGAGCAGGTTCTCCTTATCACCTTCCCATGTTTGTCCTGCTTAATTCCTGGAATTCCATCAGAATTGCAGGAATGGGGTGAGAAGGGCCAAGGGTTGCTGCCATAAAGTCACGTGGGAATTCTGCTCCTGCATTCCAGAAAAAGAACAAAACAAATCCTAAGGAAAATCTCCCTGGAAGGTCTAAACCAGCCCTGTGTTGAGATATCCCAGGAATATTCCACCTTTTTTTCCATCCAGGTTCTGCTTTCCTCTCTTTTCAGCAATCATGGATGAGGTTTTGGTGTTTTCCTGAGATTTTTCCATGAGGAAAGTCACCAAACAACTCATCCCCACTGCCTCTAAGTCAGCAAAAATTCCTTACGTGGATAAAATTAAAATCTCCGTTAACAAAGAAAAGTCAAAAAATTCCAAAGGGAAATGTTTCAAAATTTCAAAGGGAAATTTGGGACAAAGTAGTGAAACCACCATCCCTGGAATTTTTTAAAAAGCAGTGGATGTGGCACTTTGGGATATGGTTTAGTGGGAATTTGGTTGAAGGTTGGAATTGATGCTCCTGGAGGGCTTTTCCAACCTTCATCATTCCATGATTGGCCAAAACCTAGAAAAATCCTACAGGAGAGGGAAAATAATCCAAATATTTCCTTCCAGATAAGGAGTGCTGACTTTGCAATAATGACCTCAGGAATAATTGGATTTAGGGAATAATTAGGGAAGAGGTGGCACAGACCCAGCCCTGCAGCTCCAGGAAAAGAATGGAAGCTCTTCCCTTCCTGATTCCTGGATATCCACAGGAGGAGGGTGGGAGGAAGGAAGAAAATTCCTTTTTCCAGGTTTTTGTGTTTGGTTTTGGGTTAAACATTTCCACAGGATCCAAATATTTGCATTTGGGTCCCACACCAGGCTGAAGCTCCTCTCCCAGTTGGATCGTGGGCACGGATATTTTATTGGAATTGCTCCCCAGCCAATGGAAATAGGAATTTCCTGCTCATTCCTGAATTCCCAAAGGAATTTCCCCCACACTGGATGGGTCAAGGAATTTCTGGAGTTAAAACCAACCCCAAATCAATGGAATTTGTCTTATTCTGGTTGAGTTTTCCTGCTGGTCCAGTAGGATTGTGGTGGCCCAAAAAAGGATTGGAGGGAGCAGGAAATCAGAATTAATAGGGAATATTCAACATATATTTATTAATTTGATATCATTTATTTAAATATGTATTTATTAAATTTTATTTATTTATTTATTTATTTATTTATTTATTTATTTATATTAAATAAATGTTCTTTATTTATTTATATTACATATTCATTTACCTAGATATAATAAGTATTATATATTGTATTATATGTATTATATATTATATGTATTATATATTATGTGTATTATATATTTAATATCTTTTTATTATATATATTTCCCATATATATTTATTTAATATCTATTTCTTCTTTTAAAATAGATTTATTTAAATAATTTATATTTATTTAATTAGGATATAGTTAAATTAATTACGAGGAATCTCATCCTGGGATATCTATTAAGAAATTAATTATTCAGCTGGGTTTCAATTGGAAATTTGGCTTCCCATAAAATGTCCATCATGGAATTATTTATAAACATTATTATTTATAAATAATTTTTATTTATAAACAATATTATTATTTATTTATAAACAACATTATTTATAAACAATATTATTGATTTCCTGCTCATGCTGGGGCAGGAAATCCCTTCAAGGCAAATTTCCACGTTCCTTTTCCTTTTCCCATTGTCCAAATCCTTATTTCCAGTCACTGGAGAGGGATCACTCCAAGCTGGGGATTCCCACCTGAGGATGGAGGTCAAACAAAACCTCTGGAGCTCCAACTGCTCCTTGATTTGGGAAAAAGGAATCCAGATCACGGATTTCCCCTGGACACTCCCCTTCCATCAGGAGAAAAACCATGGGCAGCCTTATTTGAAGTCACCAGGCAAGGATTTATGGGATTTGGGATCAGCTCCCAGCTCTGTCATTCCAGTTTTTATGATCCCATGCCATCACTCCGTTCTTGGGTGACTCTGTTCACCATCTGGGAGCGAGACATTTTTCCTTGACTCATCCATGAAATTCTTGGAGTAGGAGCCATAAATCTTCCCATAAATGCAGCACTGAGCCAGACACATTGAGGAGTGCTGGGATTCCTGCTCAGCTTTCCTGGGATTTTCTCTGCCCTTAGAGAATTCTCCTTCTCCTTCTCCTTCTCCTTCTCCTTCTCCTTCTCCTTCTCCTTCTCCTTCTCCTTCTCCTTCTCCTTCTCCTTCTCCTTCTTCTCCTTCTTCTCCTTCTCCTTCTTCTTCTCCTTCTTCTCCTTCTCCTTCTCCTTCTCCTTCTCCTTCTCCTTCTTCTCCTTCTCCTTCTCCTTCTCCTCCTTCTCCTTCTCCTTCTCCTTCTCCTTCTCTCCTCCTTCTCCTACTTTTCCTCCTCATCCTCTCTTCTTCCTCTTCTCCTTTTCTTCTTCCTCTTCTCCTTTTCTTCTTCCTCTTTTCTTTTTCTTCTTCCTTTCCCTTCCCTTTTCCCTTTCCCTTTTCCCTTTTCCCTTTCCCTTTCCCTTCCCCTTCCCCTTTCCCTTCCCCTTCCCCTTCCCTTTCCCTCTTTATCCCTTAGATCTCCATCCCATAATTTTGGTGGCTGATTTTCCATTGCAAGCCTCTCGTTTAGGAGTTGTTTTTTTTTTTTTCTCCTGGAATTTTCCCTCCACTCTCACAATCGATTTTTGACGGAATTTACACAAAATATTTACGGGACTTTCATCCTTCTGGGAAATTTATTTAAAATTGAGCAACAGGGTCGAAAGTTCCTGGGGCAGGGACTGGGAGGCCTGGGAATCCCAGGGATAAAACACATGGAGTAAAATAATTCAATTTCCTATTAAAAATAACTGGGATGAACTTGATGGTGTTGATGAGGGAGCTGGGAATGTTCATCCTGGAGAAAAGGAGCTCCAGAGGGACCTTCTGGGAATGGAGGGGACAACCAGAGGGAATTGGGATCTCCCAGGGAACAGAGACAGGAGGAGAGGGAATGGCCTGAGGTTGTTCCAGGGAAGGGTTAAATTGGATATTTGGGATCATTTCTCCATGGAAAGCTGGTGAGGCATTGAAACTGCCCAGGGAGGTTTGGAATGTCACCCCTGGAGGTGTCCCAGGAATTCCTGGATGTGGCACTCGGGGCTCTGGTGGGATCAGGCACAGCTTGGACTCGATGATCCCAGAGATCTTTCCCAGCCTCAGTGATTTCAGGATTCTCTGGATGCCAAAGCTGCTTTTCCCAGCTCCATTCCTCCTCCACACCCTCCAGCCCTGCCAAATCTCTCCAGGTGAATTTGGGAACTCCAGGAGAGGATTTTCCTGGGGTTTAATCCCAAACTCTTCAGGATTTTTGGGAAATACTTCCCTCCCAGTTCCAGCACATCTGAGGGAGGTTCAGGTTGGACACCAGCAGGAATTTCCCCATGGAAAGGATGCTCAGGCCTTGGCCCACGGAGGTTTGGAGTCCCCACCCCTGGAGGTGTCCCAGGAATTCCTGGATGGGGCACTTGAGGCTCTGATGAGATCACGCACAGCTTGGACTCGATGATCCCAGAGATTTTTCCCAGTTTCAGTGATTTTAGGATTATTTGGATTCAAGAGCTGCTTTTCCCAGCTCCGTTCCTCCTCCACACCCTCCAGCCCTGACAAAACTCTCCAGGTGAATTTGGGAACTCCAGGAGAGGATTTTCCAGGGGTTTAATCCCAAACTCCTCAGGATTTTTGGGAAGCAATTCGCTCCCAGTTCCAGCACATCTGAGGGGGCTCAGGTTGGACAGCAGCAGGAATTTCCCCATGGAAAGGGTGCTCAGGCCTTGGCCCCGGGAGGTTTGGAGTCCCCACCCCTGGAGGTGTCCCAGGAATTCCTGGATGTGGCACTCGGGGCTGTGGTGGGATCAGGCACAGCTTGGACTCGATGATCCCAGAGATCTTTCCCAGTCTCAGTGATTTTAGGATTATTTGTATGCAAGAGCTGCTTTTCCCAGCTCCATTCCTCCTCCACACCCTCCAGCCCTGCCAAATCTCTCCAGGTGAATTTGGGAACTCCAGGAGAGGATTTTCCTGGGGTTTAATCCCAAACTCCTCAGGATTTTTGGGAAGCAATTCCCTCCCAGTTCCAGCACATCGGAGGGGGCTCAGGTTGGACAGCAGCAGGAATTTCCCCATGGAAAGGGTGCTCAGGCCTTGGCCCAGGGAGGTTTGGAGTCCCCATCCCTGGAGGTGTCCCAGGAATTCCTGGATGTGGCACTCGAGGCTCTGATGGGATCAGGCACAGCTTGGACTCGATGATCCCAGAGATCTTTCCCAGTTTCAGCGATTTCAGGATTCTCTGGATGCCAAAGCTGCTTTTCCCAGCTCCGTTCCTCCTCCACACCCTCCAGCCCTGCCAAATCTCTGCAGGTGAATTTGGGAACTCCAGGAGAGGATTTTCCAGGGGTTTAATCCCAAACTCCTCAGGATTTTTGGGAAGCAATTCCCTCCCAGTTCCAGCACATCTGAAGGGAGGCTCAGGTTCAACACCAGCAGGAATTTCCCCATGGAAAGGGTGCTCAGGCCTTGCCCAGGGAGGTTTGGAGTCCCCACCCCTGGAGGTGTCCCAGGAATTCCTGGAGGTGTCACTCACCTCGAACTTGGTGATCCCAGAGATCTTTCCCAACCTCAGTGATCCCGGAATTCCATAATTCCATCTCCACCTGCATCTCTCCTAATCCTCAACACGAAGCTTGATCCATCCCCTTGGATCCATGGATTTATTCTTTTCCCAGTCCTACACATGTACAGGGATCCCAAAGTCATCCAAAGTCATCCCTGCAAGGACATTTTGGGTGTGAAAATCTAAATTTTTCCCTAGATAAGCCCTTGTTTCTGACTATCTGGATGCTGAAATAAAAATTGGGAATTTTATTATCATCCCAAATTTCCTTTGTCACCCATTCCTGCTAAAGCAGCAACGTTTAAAATGAAGGATTTTACTGGACAAGCTGGAAAATGTTCATGCAGTGAAAATTCCTGAAATCCTGTAAAAAAGCAAATGTTCCAAAGGCTTGGGTGGATTATTTTTTTTCTTCCTTTCTCCTTTTTAAATTCCCATTCTGCTCCTTTATCCTTTTGCTTGGCTGAGCTGTTGGAACGTGCAGGAGCCAACTTCCAGCTTTTCCTTAGGCAGCAAAAAATTTTATGGAGTGAAACCATCCCAGATCCCAGATAAAATTTAAAAAAAAATAAAATCCTATTTTTATGGGAGTGGATGGGATTTTATTATTTTTTTTTTTTATTTTATGGATGGCCTTTCTACAGTTCATGGAATTGTGGAAGCACAGGGATCCCTCTAAATTCCATCTGGAGTTTAAGGAAAATCCCAATTCCCAACTGCCAGGTGTGGAAAAAATGGGAATACAAATATATATTAAAAGGAAATATCAGAAAAATTTTAAATTGTTTTAAAATATTTCCATTCCTGGAAAAAGAAGGAAAAATTCATTATTTTCTATTAAAGTCTGTTTTTATTAAAAAAAATAGGAATTGCAGCTTCTTTTTCATACAAATCCTTAAAAGAGTGGAAAATGTAAAAATAGGAATATAAGAGCAACAGGGAATGCTGAATAATTTAATTACATTTTAACAGGATTTAATAAAATAAATCTTTTCTCTCCCAACTCTTGAGTTGGAAAAGTTGGAAAGTGATGGATCCTTGAAGCCTCTTGAGGTTCCTAAATTTCCACAAATCCATTATAGGAGTTGGTTTGGAGCTTTCCTAAAAAATCTGTGGAGTTTCTTCACTAAAAATAGATTTTTAAGCTATAAATGGGAGGAACCTGTTAAAATAAATTCCCAGAGAAGTCTGGAGTCAGATTCCCGGCTCTCCCCAGGTTTCTCCAGCTGTTTGAGCTCCAGGATGACCCAGCTCAGGTTTTATCCCCCTTTTTTCCAAGCCTGATTCCCCGGCAGCCACAAAGGGCTCCTTGGCTGGGACCAACCTCACTCCAGGGACAATTCCCAAATCAGAGATTCTCCCACTGGAAAAACGCTCCCATCCCTTCATCCCGGGCTGGCACTCGGCTCCTGAGGAGTTTTCCTGAATTTTTTGGTTCCTGATGATTCCCAAGGGATTTTCCCGCTCAGTGGATCCTGGTCAGAGTTTGGGGAAAGGGAAAGAAGAATAATTTGAGTGAGGACAGGGACATCGAGGCAGGGGAGGGGGAAAAGTGAAAATAATTCTAAAAAGAGGGAATAAAAGACTTTTTCAATCTGGAGGAAAATGTGGAGGCTCCAGATGCTCCTTTTCTTATTAGGGTGTGGAGAAATCCCTGGAATGGAGAAACTGGGATGAGCAGCAGGGACAGGAAAAACGGGGAAGGGTAAAACTGCAAATTCCCAAGAAATTGGATAAATTATTCCAATGAAATGGATGAATTCAAACTGTTTTGGAAGACAGAGGTGGAAAATCAAATGAGGGAAGCAGGAAAGAAGGAATGATCCACTGGAAGTGCCCAAGGCCAGGTTGGTGTGGAGAAATCCCTGGAATGCAGAAACTGGGATGAGCAGCAGGGACAGCAACAACGGGGAAGGGTAAAACTGCAAATTCCCAGGAAATTGGATAAATTATTCCAATGAAATGGATGAATTCCAACTGTTTTGGAAGACAGAGGTGGAAAATCAAATGAGGGAAGCAGGAAAGAAGGAATGATCCACTGGAAGTGCCCAAGCCAGGTTGGTGTGGAGAAATCCCTGGAATGCAGAAACTGGGATGAGCAGCAGGGACAGCAACAACGGGGAAGGGTAAAACCTCACAGCTCACAGTGCTGCAAATTCCCAGGAAATTGGATAAATTATTCCAATGAAATGGAGGAATTCCAACTGCTTTGGAAGATGGAGGCGGAAAATCAAATGAGGGAAGCAGGAAAGAAGGAATGATCCACTGGAAGAAAAATTGGAAATGTCCAAGGCCAGGTTGGACACGTCTTGGAGCAACCTGGGATAGTGGGAGGTGTCCCTGCCCATGGAATGGATCATCCTTAAGGTCCTTCCCACCCAAAGCATTCCATGATTCTAGAAGATGATCCATGACCTCAAACCTCCCTCAACCCCACGTTCCTCATGTCCCTCTTCTCCCAGTCCAGACAACAAAAATTCTGGAAAGCAAACACAACTCTGGGAGGAGTTTTAGGAGTTTGGATTCTCACTCCAGCTCTCCAGGAGGATTCACTGGAAGTTCTCCCAGGCTGGATGAGAAACATGCAGGAATTTCCTTCATCCTGTCCCATTTTTGCAGGGAATTCCTGTTCCCAGAGTGAGGAATGCTGCTGGAGAAAGTCAGAGCGAGGACCAGCAAGGAAATGGCAACTGCACCAAAAAAGGGGAAGTTTTCCCTGTATTTCAGGAATAATTTTCCTGTATTTTCCTGTGAGCCAAGGGAGGGATAGAAGGGATGGAATTTTTCATCCCTGGAAGTTTGACATCAAGGTGAGGCAGTTCTGTTTCCCATGGAATTCTGGAAAGTTTGGGATGGAAGGGAACTTAAGGATGATCCCAATCCACCCCTGCCATGAACATCTTCCACAATCCCAGGGTGCTCCAAGCCCCTTCCAACCTTTCCTTGGACACCTCCAGGGATCCAGGGGCAGCCACAGCTTCTCTGGAAATTCCACCCCAGTCCTTTTCCACCCTCCTAGCTGGAGTGTGTCTCTAAATAATAAATTATTTGGGAATTCCTTCCCAAACTCCCCTCTCTCCCTGCCTTTGTCACTGTAGTGACCAGGAGAGGGAGGACAGAAGATATTTTTAATCCAGAACAGGAATTCCAATTCCCACTGGAGGGAATTGTTCCCCCAGCTGGAAATCAATTAGAAAATGCAAGGAAAAGGGAATTTGATCCTTAAACTGCATAAAAATTCCACCCAATACGAAGCTTATTCCTAAAAATTACCATTCCTGGCCCAAGCTTAAATAGACAATCCCATTTTTATTTTTATTTTTTTCCCCACAGGATGGTGATTCCCAACAGTGGAAGCATCCAAACATTTGGGAAGGTTCATTTGAAGCTGTTGCAGAAACATTCCAAGCCCTGCCATTCCCAGGGGGCTCTGTAAAACAACAACGTTACAAACGCTCCTTTTATCCCACATTCCTTAAATCCCTGCTCGTGGGTACAATCAGAGAGGGAAGCAAAACAAAAGTGTCTGAATTCCCTCTGAGAGGGATGCAAGGCTGGCACAGGGAACGGAGCTCTCCAGAGGGAAGAATTCCAAGGAAAAACCTCCCACACTTGGCTGCAGCATCCCAAACAAAACCAGGATGCACTGAAGGATTCTCCTTCCCAGAGGGAAAAATTTCTCTTGGAAGCAGCTTTGGGATGATGGGAGAAGCCAGAATCCTTGGAGCATCCCAAATTCCAGCAGTGGGGGCTGGAATAAATCTGATTTTCCAAGGAAAAGCTTCGGAGCGCGGGGCCGGAATTTTCTGCTCCTCGTGATCCTTTGATGTGGGGAAAAGCTGGAGAGGCTCTTTGGGATCATGTGGATGGGGAGACGCTCACATGGCCCCTCTGGAACTGGGATGGGATTCCCTGGGATTGCAGGGAAGCTCTCAGCCCCTCCCCAGGCCTGGGCCTGCATTCCTGCTCTTCCCAAAGTGCAGGGAATGGGATGAGCGGGGTGGATCCTTCCTCTGGAGCTGAGTGACAGAAATCCACGGGAATGATGCAGATCTGGGAATCAAACCCTAATTCCCAAGGATCCAAGAGAACAGTGGGAATTGCCCACCCCACCTCGCTCTGAGTATTTGGGAAAAGGATTCTGGGCCTGCATTCCTGCTCTTCCCAAAGTTTAGGGAATGGGATGAGCAGGGTGGATCCTTCCTCTGGAGCTGAGTGACAGAAATCCACGGGAATGATGCAGATCTGGGAATCAAACCCTAATTCCCAAGGATCCAAGAGAACAGTGGGAATTGCCCACCCCACCTCACTCTGAGTATTTGGGAAAAGGATTCTGGGCCTGCATTCCTGCTCTTCCCAAAGTTCAGGGAATGGGATGAGCGGGGTGGGTCCTTCCTCTGGAGCTGAGTGACAGAAATCCACGGGAATGATGCAGATCTGGGAATCAAACCCTAATTCCCAAGGATCCAAGAGAACAGTGGGAATTGCCCACCCCACCTCGCTCTGAGTATTTGGGAAAAGGATTCTGGGCCTGCATTCCTGCTCTTCCCAAAGTTTAGGGAATGGGATGAGCGGGGTGGATCCTTCCTCTGGAGCTGAGCTCATCCCAAACCATGGCAGAATTCCACAGGAATGATGCAGATCTGGAAATCAAACCTGTAATTCCCAAGGATCCAAGAGAACAGTGGGAATTGACCTTGCTCTGAGTGTTTGGGAAAAGGATTCCCTGGAAAAATCAATTTGGTAGGACAGGATTTGAAGCTCATCCCGCTCCAGGTCCTGAAATTCCCATGTATCCAAGAGAACAGTGGGAATTGTCCACCCCACCTTGCTCCCAAACAGAGCTTCCCTGTTTGGGAAAAGGATTCCCTGGAAAAATCAATTTGGCAGGACAGGATTTGAAACTCATCCCGCTCCAGGTCCTGAAATTCCCACTTTTCCAGCAGAAAATGGGGAATTATTAATTCTCTGGTTGTTGGATCTGGCAGGGGGGGATTTTGGATCTAAGGAGCCTGAGGAGTGAGTTTGGATTTTTGTGGATAAAAAGGATTCGGAATTTTTCAGTCTTGGAGTGAGAGACAGATATCACAGGAGAGCTTCTGGTGCCAGGGTTAAAATGGGAAAAAATCCCTTTTTTGCCAAGGTTAAACTGAGAAAATTCCCTTTTGGTGGAAAGGTTAAACTGGGAAAAATTCCCTTTTTTGCCAAGGTTAAACTGGGAAAAATTCCCTTTTTTGCCAAGGTTAAACTGGGGAAAATTCCCTTCTTGTGCAAGGGTTAAATTGGGAAAATTCCCAGGTTTTTTGCCAGGTTTAATCTGGGAAAAATTATCTTTTTTTGACAGGGTTAAATTGGGAAAATTCCCTTTTTGTACAAGGAGTAAACTGGGAAAATTCCCAGTTTTATGACAGGGTTAAACTGGGAAAATTTCCCAGGTTTTTGCCAGGTTTAAACTGGGAAAAAAACCCTTTTTTGCCAGGTTTACACTGGGAAAAATTCCCTTGTTGTGGAAGGGTTAAACCGGGAAAATTCCCAGTTTTATAGCAGGGTTAAACTGGGAATGATTTCCTTGTGCACCTCCAGCAGTTCAGGGTTATCTCCCTTTAATCCCTTGAATTTGGGGTAGTAAAAAAATAAATGGAAATATGGAAATAATAAAGGAAGTTTGAATAAAAAAATTCAAAAGAAATAAGTTGTAAAAAAAATAAATTTGAAACAGATAAATCATAAATAAATAAATAATAAATAAATGGTAAGTGTGCAAATAAACAAATAAATAAATTTATTCATAATAAAATGTCTCTAAATAATAAAATATCTTTAAATTAGAAAAAATAAATAATAAATAATAAAATATCTTTAAATTAGAAAAAATGTAGAAAACCAAACAGGATCAGAGGCATTCCTGGATCAAGCCCTGGACACGAGGGACTGGACAGGGACAGAACCTGGATGTGGCCATTCCCAAACCATCCCAGATCCCACTTTATTCCCAACCCCTCCTGACACTGGAATCTCTGGACAAAGTCCCTATAAAATCCTCATTTTTAATATCTATAAACCAAGAAATGAGATTTTTCCTCCTTCCCCTCTCCAAGGAAACGTCCACCATGGATCCCTGGAATGCTGCACAGGAGATTTCCCTCCTTTTCCCAAGGCCTGTGGATCCCTGTGTCCCTAAACCCATAGAGATCCTGGGAATCCCTGGCAAGGATTTCCCCAATCCCAGGTGTCCCTTGGTGGGAAAAGCAGCCAGATCCCACAAAAATCCCAGCTGAGGTGGGAATAGCTGCCCAGAAATTCCCAAATTCCCATCAACCTTCCCCGCTCTCCCTAATGAATAACGCTGGAATGGTTGTGGGAAAAGCAATTTTGGGATCCAGCTGGAATGGGAATGGGGTGGGAGGAGCGTGGGGCACTGCCATGAAATCCCTCAGCACCCCCAGCCCAATCCTGCTCCCCTGGGATGGGATCCATGGGGTGGGGATGGGATGGGATCCATAGGATGGGGATGGGATGGGATGGGATCCATGGGATGGGATCCATGGGATGGGATGGGATGGGATGGGATGGGATGGGATGGGATGGGATGGGATGGGATTGGATCCATGGAATGGGATGGGATCCATGGAATGGGATTGGATGGGATGGGATGGGATGGGATGGGATACATGGGATGGGATACATGGGATGGGATCTATGGGATGTAATGGGATGCAATGGGATGGGATGAGATGCAATGGGATGGGATGCAATGGGATCCATGGGATGGGATCCATGGGATCCATGGAATGGGATGGGATCCATGGGATGGGATGGGGTGGGACCCATGGAATGCAATGGGATGCAGTGTGATGGCATCTATGGGATGGGATGGGATGGGATGGGATGGGATGGGATGGGATGGGATGGGATGGGATGGGATGGGATGGGATGGGATGGGATGGGATGGAATCTATGGGATCTATGGGATACAATGGGATGGGATCGATGGGATGTAATGGGATGCAGTGGGATATAATGGGATGCGGTGGGATGGGATCCATGGGATGCAATGGAATGGGATGCAATGGGATCCATGGGATGGGATCCATCGGATGGGATCTATGGGATGCAATGGGATGGGATCCATGGGATGGGATCCATGGGATGCCATGGAATGGGATGCAATGGGATGGGATGCAATGGGATCCATGGGATGGGATCCATGGGATGGGATCCATAGGATGGGATCCATGGGATGCAATGGGATGCGGTGGGATGCAATGGGATGGGATCCATGGAATGGGATGGGATGGGATGGGAAGGGATGGGATGGGATGGGATGGGATGGGATGGGATGGGATGGGATGGGATGGGAAGGGATGGGATGGGATGGGATGGGATGGGATGGGATGGGATGGGATGGGATGGGATGGGATGGGATGGGATGGGATGGGATGAAATGGGATGCATTAGGATGGAATCCACGGGATGGACTGCAGTGAGATGGGGTGCAGTGGGATGGGATCCATGGGATGAGATGCAATGGAATACAGTGGGATGCAATGGGATGGGATCCATGGGATACAATGGGATGGGATCCATAGGATGGGCTCTATGGGATGTAATGGGATGCAGTGGGATGGGATCCATGGGATGCAATGGAATGGGATGCATTAGGATGGAATCCATGGGATGGACTGCAATGAGATGGGGTGCAGTGGGATGGCATCCATGGGATGAGATGCAATGGAATACAGTGGGATGGGATGGGATGGGATCCATGGGATGCAATGGGATGCAATGGGATGGGATCCATGGGATCCATGGGATCCATGGCATGTGAGAGGGTGAATTCAGAACCCCTCCCCGCTTCATTCCCAACCCCTCTTCCCCGGATCCTCTGCAATCCCCATGGGGAACTGGGGGCTTCACCCCCGTGTGATCCCCCCAGCCCGGGAGATCCTTTGGGATTCCAGGCCGGGGGAGGGCGGGGAAGGAGGCGGAGGAAGAGGAGGAGGCCGGGATCGCACCGAGAGCGGCCCTTTTTTTATCCCTTCCCCTCGCTCCCTCTCACAGGAAGCCCAACTCTACCTTCGCTTGGAAAGAGCCTTTCATAAACCCAGCTCAAGGCTCCCATTCACGGCCATGGAGCTGGGAAAAAAAAAAAAAAAAAACGGGAATTAAAAAAAAACCCCAACCCGAGCAAGCGGAGAGTTTGGGGTTTCTTTTTTTTTTTTTTTTCGCTCTCTGTCGCTTTTCTTTTTTTTTTTTTTTTTCTTTTTTTTTTTTTCGGCTCTCCAAAAAAATAACCCAGAAATGCTCGCAGCGAAAATTTTGATGTTTTTACCGTCTGCTCCCAGAGAGAGGAGAGACTGGAATTTTTCTCTCCTCGGCTCCTAAATATCCGGGAGAAAAGGGGGAAATAAAGGGGGGAAAAAAACGACAAAAAAGATCCCTCCGAGTTTGATTTTGAAAGTTGAGTGAGTCAGCCCCGAGCCCGGCGCCTCTCTGTGTTTGCCCGCGTGGTGCATCCCTGGCAGGGTCTGTAACCCTTTCCCAGCCTCGCTTCTCCTCCCAGCAGGGAAAAACGAGCAGGGAATGCTGGATCCCAACGCAATTCCCAAATAATCCTCGCCCCCTCTTCCGCAGCTCGCTCTGGGTGGGTTGGAATTTTTTAATATTTTAATTTTTTTTTCGCAGCGGAGTTTTATGAATGAAAGCTCCCGGTTGAGCTGGGAGTGATATCCCAGCCCTGGAAGTTGGGAATGTTGGAGAAATCCAGGGAGCAGCGGGATGGGATCGGGGGAGGCTCAGTTTGGGCCAATCCCGGCAGCTCCAAACCTTTTTCCCGGTTTTCAGGGATCCCGGGATCTCCCGGAGAACTCTGCACCCATGTGGATGGAAAAAAAAATAATCCCCAAAATCAAAATAACCCCAAATCCCGGGCATTTCAGGGAATTTCGGAGCGAGGGCAAAGTTTAAAAAACCTCAAAAACCCCTAAAATAAAAGAAGTGGAAGGAAGAGACGGGAATTTCAGCCCCACGTTTGCAATCGGCTTTTCCAAACTGCAGCTCCTTGGAGGCAGAGAGGGAGAGAGGAGCCCAAAATTCCCGATTTTTTCCCTAAAACCAGAGAATTGCGTGTCTGGCAGAATCAGCTTTGCGGGACAGCCAAGCAGAGGCCCCCAGTGCCGCCGCTGCGGAGGGAAAACATTCCCAACTTTTGGGGTTTTAGGGGAAATTTGGGATTTGTTTGCGTGCGGTGGAGAGGAGGAGAGGCAAAAAAAAAAAAAAAAAAGAAAAAAGAAAAAAAAGAAAAAGAAAAAGCACAAAAATAAAAGAGACGGAGAGCGTGAGACGGGGAGTGAGTTTGGGGTTTTTTGTCCCCTCGGCGAGCGAAAAGATAAAATTACTGCGGCTAAAAATAAAGCGGTGGTTAAAGGTTCCCCCTCCCTCTGGCATCTCCCACCCCTTCCAGCCCTCTCCCTGCTCCCTCCCTCCTTCCCTCCCTCCTTCCCTCCCTCCCTCCCTTCTCCCGCTGCCCTCTCCGTGTTTGCGTTTGACAAAGAAATGATTTGAACTTCCCGGAGCCGCAGCGAGCCGGGATCCAGGGCCCATATGGATGTGATTTCCCAGCCCCGTCCCAGATGATCCCGCGGCTCCCGGTGCCGCGGCGCTGAGCGCCTCCGCCGCCTCTCCCTCCCTCCTTCCCCATCCATCCATGGGCTCCGCCGCGGAATTTTGGGAGCTGCCGCCCGCCACTCCAGCCATGAGAAAACGAGGAAAAACCCCGGCATCTCTCGTCATGTGCCTGTCGGGCTGAAAAGCTGGGAGCCGCAGGAATAAAATCGCGGATTTCGGGAGGGCGAGGAGAAAACCCGCGCCGCTGTAATTCCCGAGCTCGCCTCCTCCTCCCGCTTCCCTGCGCGTGGGCTGGATGCTGGAAGCAGCCCCTTGGATATGGGATCATATCTGGTGTATCCCAGCCTGGGTTTGATCCTCTGCTGCTCCGTGCTCAGCTCCGTCTACGCGCTGGTGAGTCCCGCTTTCTTTTTTAAATTATTTTCTTTTTTTCCTATATTTTTCTTTTCCCGGAGGATCCGCGCGGATCCTGCCGCCAGGAGGGATAAAGGAGGGGATGAGGGATTCAAAAGCTGTTTGGGGTTTGTTGGGATCCGCTGGCGCTGCAGTGAAAATGTCTGTGCTTCCCGGGACTTGGGATCGCTCGGGAAGCCCCGGGCAGGACGTGCGAGCTTTGACAGGGATCCGGGACAGCGTCTGCGGCAGAATTCCGGGATCTGCCCATGGGGAAAGCACAACTTTGCTTCCTTTTTCATGGTTTTAGTTCTATTTTTTTCACCCCTTTTTAATTTTTCATTCTGCTTTTTTTTTTTTTAATTTCTCTTTCATTTTTTCTCTTTTTCTTCACTTTTTTCTCCTATTTCTTTTCCTTTCATTTTTCTGCTTTTCATTTCTTCCTTTTCCTTTCCCTTCACTTTTTCTTTTCCCTTTCCCTTCCTCTTTCCCTTCCCTTTTCCCCTCTCCTCCACCTTTTACTTCCCTTCCTCTTTTCCTTCTTCCTTTCCCTTTCCCTTCCTCTTCTCCTTCTTCCTCCTCCCTTTCCCTTCCCTTCCTCTCCACCCCCTCCAAGCCAATTTCATTCCCAATTCCCCTTTCCCTGCAAATCCCAATGAAACTGAACCTCTCCTCTGGAATTAAATTTGGGAAAAACAGAGAACTTGTAGGAACCCTTTGCTCCTCAGCCCTTTCCACCCCTTCCTGCACACACCAGGATTCCCAAAGCTGGAAAATCAGGATAAACCCATCAGAACTGGGAACTGGTGTGGGACCTGCAGCTCCAAAAGCTCCAGGAAGCAGGGAAGGGACATTTCCTCGGGAATCAGCCCCTGGATGTGGAGCCAGTGCTGGAATTCCCTGTGACAGGAGCTCTCCTGGCTTTCCCCACCCCTGGGATTCTCCCTGCTGCTCCCAATTCCCAGCATTTTCCAGCAGGGAGCCAGGACATCCATGGGAAGTGGGATCTGCTCTCCAGGAGGGATGGAAATGGGATTGGGATTGGGATTTGGGATCGGGATCACTCTGTCTCCAGTCAGGTCCTCCCTGACCCTCCAGGATCCACCAGCCTGGGCCTTATCCCTGGATTTGGTAGTTTGGAATCTTGTGCAGAGCTGGGGGGGTTTTCCAGCTTTTCCAGAGGGAAATTTCTCCTCACTAAATGAGACAGAACAGCCCCTTGGAAAACAATCCCTGCCTGAGCCCATCCCTGCTCACTGCGTGCTGAAACCTCCCAAAATCCAAAGAAAAGTGGGGGAAATCAGGAGAACCGCTTGGAGGTTTGTTGGGATGCCAGGGATGGATGAGGCTTTTCCCAAACTCCAGGGCTGGATCAGCATCTCCTGGTCCTGCAGCACCTGCTGCCCCCTGCTCCGGGATTCCTGCAATTCCTGCTGCTTTTGGACTGGGAAAGTCAGGATTAGCTCCAGGCTGGAGCTGGGGGAATTTCAGGATGCAAAAAAAAAACCTGGGCAAGGCTGCATCTCCCAGTTCCATTATTCCCATTATTCCCATTATTCCCATTATTCCCATTATTCCCATTATTCCCATTATTCCCATTCCCGTTCCTGTTCCCATTCCTGTTCCTATTCCCATTATTCCTATTCCCATTATTCTCATTCCTGTTCCCATTCCCATTATTCCCGTTCCTGTTCCCATTCCCACTATTCCCACTCCCCTTATTCCCATTCCCATTCCTCTTCCCATTCCTCTTCCCATTCCCATTATTCCCATTATTCCCATTATTCCCATTATTCCCATAATTCCCATTTTCCCCATTTTCCCCATTACTCCCATTCCCGTTCCTCTTCCCATTCCCGTTCCTATTCCCATTCCTCTTCCTATTCCCATTATTCCATTCCCATTATCCCATTATTCCCATTATTCCCATTCCCATTTTTGTTCCCATTCCCATTATTCCCATTATTCCCATTATTCCATTATTCCCATTATTCCCATTCCCATTTTTATTCCCATTCCCATTATTCCCATTCCCATTCCCGGCTCACTCCCCTCTCCCAGTATCTCCCAGTATCAGGAATTCACAGTGGGATTCCTTTGGGATCCCCCATCCCAAGAGATCCGTTCCATCCCAAGGGATGAGCTGGGAGGTGCTCCCTGTCCCCAGCACCGGCTCAGGGTGAGCTGGACCTGGCAAAAATCGGGAATGAGCTCTTCCCAAATCCCAGAGTGCTGAGAAATCCATGGGATTTCCTGGAAAAGCACAAGAGATTCCCTAAAACCCCTCCTGGACCTGGATTTGTCGATCCCACAGATCCTTCCCAACTCGGAGTTTCGCCTCTTTCAGTCCTGCTGCTCCAAACCCCGCTTGGTTTAGTTAGGCCAGGCTTAAATCCCTGTTTTAGACCCTTTCCCTTGCTTCTCTTGACAGCAGAAGGAATTCCCAGAGGGTTCCTAAATCCATGCTGACAACCCGGGAGCTGCAGCGATCCCGAGTGTCCCCCTCAGGCAGGACAATGTCACCCCTTGTCACCCCTGTCCAAGAGTCTCCTCAAGCCCGGGTTTTACTGGAGCTGTTCCTTCTCTTTCCAGCTAAATGGATTTTTAAAGGGACTTTGGAAAGAGGGAATGTGAGTGGTCAGCGAGGAGAGATTTTATGGATTTATTCTAAAATTTGTTTTTATTATTTATTATTATAAAGCGTGT
The DNA here is from genome assembly GCA_009764595.1 of Geothlypis trichas. Lineage (NCBI taxonomy): Eukaryota > Metazoa > Chordata > Aves > Passeriformes > Parulidae > Geothlypis > Geothlypis trichas. The sequence goes on along the minus strand of CM019901.1, from coordinate 152,756,051 downwards.
TATTAGTATTTATTATAAATGTTGTTGTTGTTATTTATTATAAAATGCATTGTTGTTGTTATTTATGGAAGGGTTATGAATATATATCATATAACAGATACGATAAAATATCATAAATATATTTCATATAACATATATGATAAAATATCATAAATATATATCATATAACATATACGATAAAATATCATAAATATAATCATATAACAGATACGATAAAATATCATAAATATATTTCATATAACATATACGATAAAATATCATAAATATATATCATAGATATCATTTATATATCATAAATATATTTCATATAACATATACGATAAAATATCATAAATATATATCATAGATATCATTTATATATCATAAATATATATCATATAACATAGATTAAAAAATATCATAAATATATATATCATATAACAGATATCATTTATAAATCATAAATATATTTGATATTTGGCTCTGAGGGAGCTGCTGCCATAAATTTTCCCTTTCCTGGGAGCAACAAGGAAAAATCCACGGATGGAGGGGGATGCAGGGGTTTAATTCAGGCTCTGGGCTGAGCTTAAAGCGCTCCCGAGCTTTTCCCCCGGGCACAGCAGAGCCGGGCTTGGATCGGGAATTCCCGCAGCCAGAGGCGGCTCCAGGGCACAATTCCCGGCTGAGCCTTGGGAATGCGGGCCGGGATCGCCGGGATCTCGGCAGCTCCGGGATGCCGGGGTGGGGCAGAGCCCGGAGTGTCCCAAAGCCGGCGCTGGCATTCCCGGAATTCCCTCTGGAACGGGCTAGGATCGTGCCCAAGGAGCTTTGGGGGAATTGTGCCGGAGCAGGACTGGGAAATCATTCCTGGGATATCCCAGGATTGGGATCCGGATCCCTGGGATATCCCAGGATTGGGAGCTGGATCCCTGGGATATCCCAGGACTGGGAGCTGGATCCCTGGGATATCCCAGTATTGGGATCTGAGCCTTGGGACATCCCAGGATTGGGAGCTGGATCTCTGGAATATCCCAGGATTGGGATCTGGGTCCATGAGATATCCCAGGACTGGGAGCTGGATCCAGATCCATGGGATATTCCAGAATTGGGAGCTGGATCTGAATCCCTGCAATATCCCAGGACTGGGAGCTGGATCTCTGGAATATCCCAGGACTGGGAGCTGGATCCGTGGGATATCCCAGGATTGGGATCTGGATCCCTGGGATATCCCATTATTGGGAGCTGGATCTGATCCCTGGGATATCCCAGAATTGAGATCTGGATTCCCTGGATATCCCAGGACTGGGATCTGAGCCTTGGGATATCCCAGGACTGGGAGCTGGATCCCTGAAATATCCCAGGACTGGGAGCTGGATGCCTGGGATATCCCAGGATTGGGAGCTGGATCCCTGGGATATCCCAGGATTTGAATCAGGGTCCCTGTGATATCCCAGGACTGAGACCTGGATCCAGATCCTTGGGATATCCAAGGACTGGGATCCACATCCCTGGGATATCCCAGGACTGGGAGCTGGATCTGATCCCTGGGACATCTCAAGACTGGGATTTGAGCCCTGGGATATGCCAGAATTGAGATCTGGATTCCTTGGATATCCCAGGACTGGGAGCTGGATCTGAACCCTGGAATATCCCAGGATTGGGATCCAGGATATCTCTGGGATATCCCAGGATTGGGTCCGGTATATCTCTGGGATATCCCAGGATTGGGATCCAGGATATCTCTGGGATATCCCAGGATTGGGATCCAGGATATCTCTGGGATATCCCAGGACTGGGAGCTGGATCTGCTCCCTGGAATATCCCAGGATTGGGATCCAGGATATCTCTGGGATATCCCAGGATTGGGTTTCGGGATATCTTTGGGATATCCCAGGATTGGGATCCAGGATATCTCTGGGATATCCCAGGATTGGGATCCAGGATATCTCTGGGATATCCCAGGATTGGGATCCGGGATATCTCTGGATATCCCAGGATTGGGATCCAGGATATCTCTGGGATATCCCAGGACTGGGAGCTGGAGCTGGATCCCTCTGCAGCAGCCTTGGCTGTCGCTGCATTCCAAGCAGGGAGGGAAATCCAGCAGCAGGAAAAATCTCAGGGAAGGAGAGAAAAGTCCAGAAATCAGGGCCCTGTTCCCTGAGGCTCAAATCCCTGTGGGATCAGCTTCCCAATCCTGGGGGTTTAGGGCCAGACTTGAGCAAAGCTCAGCTTTGTTCCAGCTCTCCCGACAATGCAGAGAAACCTTCCCAACATTTCCCTGGAATGGCCCAATAACACCTGCCTGGCAATGGGGGGAATTCCACCCGGATGGAGAGCCTGGAATCCGGCAGGGTGAGGGTGGGAATCTGGGACAATTCTGCTCTTTAGTCCCAGGATTAAGGAGTTAAGATCGGCCTAAGGCAGAAACCTCTGCAAGGACGGGTTTGGGGAATATTTGTGGCAAAAGGAGCTTTGAAAGTCGTGTCTGACACCAGCAAAGTTTGGGAGAAGGGAAAATGTGGGAATGATTTTAATTTGGGAGGTGGTGGTAGAGGGAAAATCCCCCCATGTCCTAAAAGGTTGGATTTTAGGGTCTGAAAGGTCTTTTGGATGGAGCCAAAATCTCCAAGGTTTTGCTCTTCACCCTTTCTATTTTCCCTTTGTTTCTCCTTTTGCTCAGACTGGGAGATCCCAGCCCTGCTGTCACTGGAGCAGACATTCTGATCAATCAATCCATGGATTAATTATTAATAATTATAAAACAGCAGCTTCCTGCAGGGCTTGGGCACAGAATATTCCAATTTTGGGAAGCAGCTGCCAGGCTGCAGTGGGCTGAGCTCAGGGAAGCAAATCCATGTGGAAAAAGGGTGGGAAAAGGGATAATTCCCACTTTTCCTTGGCTGCCCCGGCCTGATCAGGGTGTTTGGGTGATGCTGAACTTCCCTCTGCTTTTGGGATGATCCCAAAAATTCCAATCCTGATCTTTGGGGGATTGGGAATCTTTTCTGGCACACCTGGAGAGAATTCACCATTCCAAGTCCATTCCTGGATCACCAGAGCAGATATTCTGATCAATCAATCCATGGATTAATTATTAATAATTATAAGACAGCAGCTTCCTGCAGGGCTTGGGACCAGAATATCCCAATTTTGGGAAGCAGCTGCCAGGCTGCAGTGGGCTGAGCTCAGGGAAGCAGATCCATGTGGGAAAAGGGTGGGAAAAGGGATAATTCCCACTTTTCCTTGGCTGCCCCGGCCTGCTCAGGGTGTTTGGGTGATGCTGAACTTCCCTCTGCTTTTGGGATGATCCCAAAAATTCCAGTCCTGATCACTGGGGGATTGGGAATCTTTTCTGGCACACCTGGAGAGAATTCACCATTCCACATCCATCCCTGGAAGTGTCCTGGGAAAGGCTGGATGGGGCTTGGAGCAGCCTGGGATGGGGGAAGGTGTTGGGGTTGGAATGGGATCATCCTTGGGGTCCTTTCCAAGGAAAAGCGCTCTGGAATTTTGTGCTGTTGAGGAAGGTTTGGATTAAGGAGGTGCTGGATGGGGTTTTCCTCTTGGGATCATTCCCTGTTGCTCAGATCAATCCTACAGATCTCCAGAAATCGGGAAAAGGGAATGGTCTGAAATTGGGTGGAAGGAAAGAAGGAATGATAATACTCGTCGTCAGAATTTGACCCATAATAAAATTTTTAAAATAAAAATAAAAAACAAAATTAAAATAACAATTAAAAATAAATTTTAAATTTAAAATTAATAAAATTGATTAAATAGAAATATAAATGTATAAACCTATTACTATAAATATAAATTTAAATATAGGGGTAGGGTTAAGTAAATAACAAGAATAAAAATAAAAAGAAGAAAAAGAGGAAAAAAGGAAAAAAATTAGAAATAAAAAATAATTTCAATAAAAATAATATAAATAACATCAATAATATAAATAATTAAATAACAAAAGTTTAAATAATAAATAGTCCTGAATAAAAATCCCACAAATCTCAACTTCATCAAACCAAGACAGGCCCCAGACAATGGGAAATGTCCTTTCCCAAGCACATTCCCAGGAAGGAGCACATCCCTGCTCCCAGATTTCCAAGGGATTCTCCCGCTGTTACTCAGGATCTGCCAAAATTCCCAGATCTGAACCTCTGATATCCCTGGATCTGAATCTCTAAAATTCCCAGATCTGAACCTCTGAATTCCCCAGATCTGAACCTCTGAAATCCCCAGATCTGAACCTCTGATACCCCCAGATCTGAACCTCTGATATCCCTGAATCTGAACGTCTGAAATCCCCAGATCTGAACCTCTGAAATCCCTGGATCTGAACCTCTGAAATTCCCAGATCTGAACCTCTGATATCCCCAGATCTGAACCTCTGATATCCCTGGATCTGAACCTCTGAAATCCCCAGATCTGAACCTCTGATATCCCCAGATCTGCACCTCTGAAATCCCTGGATCTGAACCTCTGAAATCCCTGGATCTGAACCTCTGATATCCCTGGATCTGAACCTCTGAAATCCCTGGATCTGAACCTCTGAAATCCCTGGATCTGAACCTCTGAAATCCCTGGATCTGAACCTCTGATACCCCCAGATCTGAACCTCTGATATCCCTGGATCTGCACCTCTGATATCCCCAGATCTGAACCTCTGATATCCCCAGATCTGAACCTCTGATACCCCCAGATCTGAACCTCTGATATCCCTGGATCTGAACCTCTGATATCCCCAGATCTGAACCTCTGATATCCCCAGATCTGAACCTCTGACATCCCTGGATCTGAACCTCTGAAATCCCTGGATCTGAATCTCTGATATCCCCAGACCTGAACCTCTGAAATCCCTGGATCTGAACCTCTGAAATTCCCAGATCTGAACCTCTGAAATCCCCAGATCTGAACCTCTGATATCCCTGGATCTGAACCTCTGATATCCCCAGATCTCAACCTCTAAAATCCCCGGATCTGAACTTCTGAAATCCCTGGATCTGAACCTCTGAAATCCCTGGATCTGAACCTCTGATATCCCCAGATCTCAACCTCTAAAATCCCCGGATCTGAACTTCTGAAATCCCTGGATCTGAACCTCTGAAATCCCTGGATCTGAACCTCTGAAATCCCTGGATCTGAACCTCTGAAATCCCTGGATCTGAACCTCTGATATCCCTGGATCTGAACCTCTCCAGCAGCAAAGGCAAAACCAACAAACCCTGTTGGGGTTAAAGCCTGGCCTGGCAGCTCGGCCCTCACCAGCCAAGAAAATTCCAACAAATCCTGACTGGATTTGTGGGAGCTGCTGTCCCTGGGAGGAGGAGGAGAAGCAGGAGCAGAGCTGAGAGCCCAGGGTGGCCCTGGGTCCTGCAGTTGTTGTTTGGTTTGTGTTGTCCCAGAATAGCCCGGAGTGGTTTTTTGGGATCAGTGGGATTATCCTGGCTGGAGCGTGGCTGGGCCTGCAGGGATCCCCTGGGCAGGGACAGCTGGAGCCACCAGGGCCACCCCCTGTCCCTCCTATCCCAGAGCTCTGCTCGGGATAAGGGATTGTCCCGCTGGAGGATTCCCATCCTTTGGAGAATTCCCTCCATCCATCCCAGCTGGGTGAAGCTGAGGATGAGCCAGGCCCAGCTTTTCCTTGGGGAAATTCCATGTCCCACATGGATCAGGCTGGATTCAGCTCCGTTGCCCTCCCAGGGCAGAAATGTTGATTCTTTGTTCCCGGAATTGTGACAAAATTGTGACAAATTTGTGCCATTCCCGTGCTCCATCTCCCATCGGGATCAGAACCTGCTCCAGCATTTCTGACCCTGTTTGCAGAGGGATTTGGGACACAAAGGTCACTTTGGTCACCCTGACATCCTGGATTTTATGGGGTTTTACTGGTTTTTGGATGGGTTTATGTGTTGTTTATTGCATGGGGTTTTATTGGCTCCTTATGGCTGTGGGGTGAGGGGGAAAACTGTCCTGGCACTGGCACCCCATCCCATCCCATAGATCCCATGGATCCCATCCCATCCCATCCCATGGATCCCATCCCATCCCATCCCATGGATCCCATCCCATCCCATCCCATCCCATCCCATCCCATCCCATCCCATCCCATCCCATCCCATCCCATCCCATCCCATCCCATGGATCCTATCACATGAATCCCATCCCATCCCATCGCATGGATCCCATGCCATGGATCCCATCCCATCCCATGCCATGGATCCCATCCCATCCCATGGATCCCATCCCATCCCATCCCATCCAATGGATCCCATGCCATGGATCCGACCCCATCCCATCCCATCCATCCCATGGATCCCATCCCATCCCATCCCATCCCATCCAATGGATCCCATGCCATGGATCCCACCCCATCCTATCCCATCCATCCCATGGATCCCATCCCATCCAATCCCACATCATCCCATCCCACCCCATTGATCCCATTGATCCCATCCCATCCCATTCCATCCCATCCCATGGATCCCACCCCATCCCACCTCCCTGACCCTCTCCAAGTGCAAACCATCCCCCCAAATCCCAAGCTTTTTGAAGCCTTTCCACTGTAACAATCCCAAAGGTTCAAACTTCTCCTAGAAAAACCCATCCAAAGGAATCTTGGCCTCTGGGGAACGATCCCAGGATCCGTGTCTGGGGCAGGGAAGGGGTCAGGAGCTGCTGGCTCAGCAGCTCGGGTTCCTTATCTGGTTTTCCACTTGGCTGCCCCGGTGCTGATCCGGGCTCCCGATGTTATCTCGGCTCCCTCCCCCTTTCTCCGAGAATTCCCAGGGGTTTCTCCAGCCCCAGTTGGATCTGGAAGGGCAGGGTTGGATGTTTGAGTGTCCTTAGGAAATCTTCTCTTCCCTTCCCTGAATTTTGGCTGGGGACTGAAATGGGATTTGGGGTTTTGGGGTTTTTGGGTTTTTTTAAATTTAATTTTTTGTGTGTTTTAACAAAATACCCAAAATTCAGCTTGAGCTTTTAATGGATTTGGGGGTGAGTGGTTCATAGGGATTTCCCACTTAGAAGAGGACAAATGAACTGCCATTTGTGGGAGTTGGGAATCTCTGCCACTTTTAGGGGATTTTCCTGCTCATTCCAGAGGTGATGGATAAAGGGACCTTTAAATGTCCCTTCCAACCCAGATTATAACACAACTCCATGATTTAATCACTTTATTCCCTGGATTTATCCTCCTGGCTGTGAGGATTGCAGCATTCCAGGAGACCCCTGGGCCCATCCCCTGCAGGAAATTTGGGAATGGGGCTGGGAGCAGACCTGGAGTGGGATATTCCTCAGCTGTGCCTGGAAAGGCCGGGATTCCTGGATCTGGGGACTCCCTTTGAGCCTGGATTTGTCCCATTCCCTTCACCATTCCCGTGCTCCATCTCCCATGGGGATCAGACCCTGCTCCAGCATTTCTGTCCCTGCTTTGGCTCTTTTGTCACAATTCTGGGGACAAAGAATCAACATTTCTGCCCTGGGAGGGCCACGGAGCTGAATCCAGCCTGATCCATGTGGGACACGGAATTTCCCCAAGGAAAAGCTGGGCCTGGCTCACCCTCATCCTCACCCACACCCAGCCCCATTATTTCATTTTCCATAACCCCAAAACCTGGGAATGGTCTGGAACACAGTTTGGGGATACAGCAGGAGTTGGGGCTCCAGGGAATGCTCAGCTGCAGGAAATCATGGAGCCATTAATTAATTAATTAATTAATCTTCTGAATTCCCAAAACCTGGGAATGGTCTGGAACACAGTTTGGGGATACAGCAGGAGCTGGGGCTCCAGGGAATGCTCAGCTGCAGGAAATCATGGAGTCATTAATTAATTAATTTATTTATCTTCTGAATTCCCAAAACCTGGGAATGGTCTGGAACACAGTTAGGGATACAGCAGGAGCTGGGGGCTCCAGGGAATGCTCAGCTGCAGGAAATCATGGAGCATTAATTAATTAATTACTTGATCTTCTGAATTAAGGCACCTTAAAAGAGTTGAGGACTATAATTTGCTTTCACAGAATCCCAGAATTCCAGGAGGGAGTTGCTTGGAAGGGACCTTTAAAGTTCACCTCACTATTCAGGTGTCTCTTATTTTTCAAAGCCACGAATCAAATTCCAAAATTCCCTGAAAACTCTGGACTGATTTCCATGGTCTTTAATTGCCTGAAGTCACCTTGACTTCCTTCCCTGATCCCAATCCATGGTTCCTCTTAGACAGGGAGGAATCCAGGTGGTTTTGGGACTTTGAGCAAGGACACGAGCTCCTTGTCCCGGGTTTATTCCGAGACTCGGATCAATATCCATTAGAAGCAGTTTTTATTTTGTGGGCTGCAACTCGACTCCGCTCAATAAAAATACAGGAAAATGATCCCTAAAATAAAAGTGGGAGGGAGCTGATAGAGGTGGGACTTCCAGGGTGATGATCCATGGATCTATAATGGCTTTAAACTGGGAAAGGTGAGGGGTGGAGGGGATGTTGGGAAGGAATTCCTGGCTGGGATGGAATTCCCAGAGAAGCTGTGGCTGCCCCTGGATCCCTGGAAGTGTCCAAGGCTGGACAGGGCTTGGATCACCCTGGGACAGTGGGAGGTGTCCCTGCCCGTGGCAGGGGTGGAATGGGATGATCCCATAAAATTATTCCAACTTTAGGGTTCCTTCCAGCACAAACCATTCCAGGCTGATTTTCCTGTGTGCTGATTTCCCAGGACTGTTTATCCAGGATATCCCCTGGACTGGGATAGGGCCAGGACTGGGTTTTCCTCAGGTGTTTTTTTCCTTGGCTGTACAAACCCGTGGGATTTGGAACAAAACTGGGATGTGTTTGTGAATCCAGGAGAGTGCAAGGGTGTCCCTGCAGGGCTTGGGGTGGGAAGGAGAGAGCTGGGTCGGATGGGAAGGAAAGGAATTCTGCAAATGGAGAGATCCCAGTTGGATGGGGAGGGAAAGGATTCTCCCAGTGGAGAGATCCAAGCTGGATGGAAAAGGAGAGGATTCTCCCAAAGGAGAGAGGGCGATGGGAATGGAGAGGATTCTCCTGATGGAGAGATCCCAGCTGGAGAGGAGTTGAGAGGATTCTCCAGATGGAGAGACCTCAACTGGATAGGAAGGGAGAGGATTCTCCAGATGGAGAGATCCCAGCTGGATGGAAAAGAAGAGGATTCTCCTGAAGGAGAGAGGCTGATGAGAAGGGAGAGGATTCTCCAAATGAAGAGATCCCAGTTGGATGGGAAGTGAAAGAATTCTCCCAATGGAGAGACCCAAGCTGGATGGGAAGGGAAAAGATTCTCCAGATTGAGAGATCCCAGTTGGATGGGAAAAAAGAGGATTCTCCCAAAGAAGAGAGGGTGATGGGAAGGGAGAGAATTCTCCAAATGGAGAGATCCAAGCAGAAGTTCTCCAAATAGAGGGAGGGTGATGGGAAGGGAAAGGATTCTCCAGATGGAGAGATCTAAGATGGGTGGAAAAGGAGAGGATTCTCCCAATGGAGAGAGAATGGCAGGAAGGGAGAGGATTCTCCCAATGGAGATGTCCAAGTTGGAGTTCTCCAAATGGAGAGAGGGTGATGGGAAGGGAAAATATTCTTCCAATGGAGAGATCCCAGCTGGATGGGAAAAGAGAGGATTCTCCCAATGGAGAGAGGG
>CM019901.1:152685652-152745928 GCA_009764595.1 Geothlypis trichas | reverse complement strand
CATTAATGCAGGCCAGGCAGAGCTTTCCTTGGAATATTCCCAGGGTTTTCCATATTTTTGGGATTTTAAGGATGTTTAGATCTGCTTCACCTTCTGGTTTTCTTGTAGGAACAGTCAGGCTCTGTTCCCAAGGAATGGGGCAGGATAATAGGGAATATCCTCAAATTGTACCAGGACAGGGGGAGATTGGACAACAGGGAAAAGTTTTTCCCAAAAGGAAGGTCCAGGCCTGGCACAGGCCGTCCATGGAAGTGGAGGAATACTGATCCCAGCAGGATTTAAAAGTGTGGATGTGGGATTTGGGGACACGGGGTGGTGGCCTTGGCAGTGCTGGACTCCATGATCCTATGGGATCATCCAACAGAAATGATCCTGGGATTCCATAATGTCACAGAGAGAACGGGAACGTGGGAATGTGGGAATGTGGGAATGTGGGAATGTAGGAACAGGGACCTGGCTCCACCTCTGTTGGTGATCATTTTCCATGAGGAAATCTGGGAATTCCATGAGGAAATATGGGAATTCCATGAGGAAAACTCTGTTCTCTGAGTCTAGAGCTGATTTCCAGGTGGTTGATCCGCATTTTCCAGGCATCCACATGGATGTGCAGACTCAATTCCATAATGTCCCAGCAGAGCACAGGAATGTGGGAATGTGGGAATGTAGGAACAGAGACCTGGCTCCGCCCGTGTTGGTGATCATTTTCCATGAGGAAATCTGGGAATTCCATGAGGAAATCCGGGAATTCCATGAGGAAAACTCTGTTCTCTGAGTCTAGAGCTGATTTCCAGGTGGCTGATCCGTATTTTCCAGGCATCCCCATGGATGTGCAGACTTGATTCCATAATGTCCCAGCAGAGCACAGGAATGTGGGAACATGGGAATGTGGGAATGTCGGAACAGGGACCTGGCTCTGCCCGTGTTGGCGATCATTTCCCATGAGGAAATCTGGGAATTCCATGAGGAAATCCGGGAATTCCATGAGGAAGTCTGGGAATTCCATGAAGAAATCCGTGTTCTCTGAGTCTAGAGCTGATTTCCAGGTGGTTGATCCATATTTTCCTGGCATCCACATGGATGTGCAGACTTGATTCCATAATGTCCCAGCAGAGCACAGGAATGTGGGAATGTGGGAATGTGGGAAGAGGGACCTGGCTCCACCTCTGTTGGTGATCATTTTCCATGAGGAAATCCGGGAATTCCATGAAGAAATCCGTGTTCTCTGAGTCTAGAGCTGATTTCCAGGTGGCTGATCCGTATTTTCCAGGCATCCCCATGGATGTGCAGACTCGATTCCACAATGTCCCAGCAGAGCACAGGAATGTGGGAATTGGGAGCACGGACAGAGCTGGGACCTGGCTCATCCTCTGGTTCTGCTCATTTTCCATGAGGAATTCTGGAAATTCCATGAGGAATTCTGGAAATTCCATGAGGAATTCTGGAAATTCCTTTAGGAAGTCTGGAAATTCCAAGAGGAATTCTGTGTCCTCTGGCTCTGGACCCCATTTCCAGGTGGTTGATCCGTATTTTCCAGCCATCTCCATGGATGTGGATGGATCTCCAAGGTGCTGCAATTCCAGAGCCCCAAAAACCAGGATTTCCTGACAAATCTGGGCCATTTCCACTGGAATAAATCTGGAATTTTCTGAATGGGAATCTTCACAGCCCCCTCTCCAGAAACACAGAGTCACTCCCATGGGAATGCCGAGTCCTGGTGGCATTTTTGGGAATCTGGGATATCCCAGCAGCATTTTCTGATCCCATCAGCTCCTGGATTCTGTGGCTTGGAGTGTCTCTGGTGCATTTTTAGGGAGCTGTTGGGATATTTATTTTTAAGGAATTTAGGAGATATTTGTTTTTAGGGAATGATGAGGTATTTATTTTTAGGGAATTTGTGAGATATTTGTTTGTAGGGAATGATAAGGTATTTATTTTTGGGGAATTTGTGAGATATTACTTTTATGGAAATTGGGAAATATTTCTTTTTATGGAATTTAGGAGATATGTTTTTTTATGGAATTATGAGGTATTTATTTTGCAGGAATTTGTGAGATATTACTTTTATGGAAATTAGGAAATATTTCTTTTTAGGGAATTTAGGAGGTATTTCTTTTTAGGGAATGATGAGGTATTTATTTTTAGGGAATTTGTGAGATATTTGTTTTTAGAGAATGATAAGGTATTTTTTGGGGGGGAAATTTGTGAGATATTAATTTTTATGGAAATTAGGAAATATTTCTTTTTAGGGAATTTGGGAGGTATTTCTTTTTTGGGAATGGTGAGGTATTTATTTTTAGGGAATTTGTGAGATATTTGTTTTTAGGGAATGATAAGGTATTTATTTTTGGGGAATTTGTGATATATTGATTTTTATGGAAATTAGGAAATATTTCTTTTTATGGAATTGTGAGGTATTTCTTTTTTGGGAATGATGAGATATTTATTTTTGGGGAATTTGTGAGATATTCATTTTTAGGGAATTTGAGGGATATTTATGAGGAGCACTGATCTTCCAAGGGCAGGGAGCAGAGGGAAGTGGAGGGAATGCCACAATTCCAGGAGGCTCCTCCAGTTCCCTGCTGAAATCCCCATCCCAGTCCTGGGGGAAAAGTTTTCCTTGAACAGAAACCTTCCCACAGGAACCTCATCCCACAAATCCATCGGCCAAAATCCCTGGAAGTGTCCCAGGAAAGGCTGGAGCACCTGGGATAGGGGAAGGAATTAAATTATTATTTAATAATTTAATTAATGCTGGAATTAAATGATCTTTAAGCTCCTTTCCCACCCCAACCATTCCATGATTCCGTGAATATCCATGAACACTTCCAGGGACAGTCATTCCATCATTTCCCTGGGCAGCTTTCCCAAGGCTTGGCTCTCTCAGGAAAGAAGGAAACCCCACAGTTTTCACAGCAGCAGCCCCCAAAACACCCAGAAAATGCCACAATTCCCAGCCCTGCTCCATGAAATATTCCAAATATTTCTGCTCCTCTCTGTAGGTGGCCAAGAGCTCTGGAAACAAATCCCGGGTCAAGGATAATGGAAAACTTCCTTTCCAAATCCAAACCAAAGTTCAGGGATTTCCTGACCAAGGCTTTCTTTTCCCACGGAATTCAGGGCATAAATGGGATTTTTTGGTGGGTTTTTTTTTTTTTTTTTTTCCTGAATTTGTTCCATAAAATTTTAGCATCCACAGGGTTTTACACCCAGAACTTTTCCAGCTTTCCCAGATTTTCTGCAGAGCTGGAATTGCCCAGGCAGGCTGGTGGGATGAGCTGGAGAAAGCTGATTCCTGCATTTCCCAGGGGAAACTTGGGAATCCCAATCCCTTTTCCCAAAGGAATCGTTGTGTTCAGAATTCCATGTGGGATCAGGACACATCCTGCTGGATCAGGGATGATCCTTTGGAGCTCTGTTTTTTCCCTGCTGTGCCTGAGCTCCTTTCACTTCCCAGACTCAACATCCCAAATTTTTTCCCCTTGGAATAAAGAACTGAGTGGGGTTAAAAACCTGGATTCCTTGGGATAACTCAGGAGCAGGGAATCCACAAACCTTCCTTTGCTTCCTTTAGGATTTGTAGAAAGGGAAACATCCCAGGGATGGTTTGAGCCTGGACACACCAAGATCACCACAGTAGGAGCGGGAATATGTGGGAATTTTCCGCGGGAATTTTCTACAGGAATTTTCCATGGGAATTTTCTATGGGAATTTTCTGTGGGAATTTTCTATGGGAACTTTCTATGGGAATTTTCCATGGGAAGAGGGCTCAGGGATCAGCTGTGGAGAAGCCAATTTCTCCCTAGAGCTGATCCCTGATCCAGCCTTTTCCATGGAAGCTAGAGGGATGAGACATTTCCCTGGAGCTCTGAGCTCACCCTGCCACCCAATCCCATTCCCATTTCCCGGATTTTTGGGATTCAACAGAGCAATCCCACCCCAAAGTTTCCCAGCTAGAGCTGGGGTTTCCCACAGGATTGTCCTGATATATCTGTGAGAATCTCCCAGGATTCTCCCAGATATCAGAGGGATTTGATCTCTGGATTTGGAGAGGGAAAAGAGAGGGAAAGGGACCGGCCCGGGGTCCTTTGCTGTCCCCAAAGCGATGTCCCAGCCCTGCTGGGCTTTCCCAGGATCCCAAATCCCTTTCCCTGCCCAGGATCCCAAATCCCTTTCCCTGCATTTGTCCTGGAAAGGTTCAGCATTCCCTGGAAAGGAGCTCCCGGTGGAGGCGGCTCCGGAGCATCCAGAGGGGGATCCCGGATCCCGAGCTCGGGAAGCGGCTCCGCGGGCTCGGGATCCTGCCAGGACAAACAGCGGCGCTCGGGATTCCCGGGAATTCCACACCGGGAATTCCACACCGGGAATGCCACACCGGGAATTCCACACCGGGAATGCCACACCGGGAATGCCACACCGGGAATTCCACACCGGGAATTCCACACCGGGAATGCGCTCCTGCCTCGCCGGGAGGAGGGGAGGGAGGGAGGGGGGCAGGAAGGGAAGCGCCGCCCGCTCCCTGCGCCGATCCCAAATTCCCGTGCCCATATCCCAAATCCCGGTATTCCCAAACCCGGTGCTCCCATCCCGAATCCCGGTGCTTCCATCCCAAATCCCGGAGCTTGCATCCCAAATCTTCAATGTTCCCATCCCAAATCCTGGTGCTCAAATCCCAAATCTTGGTGCTTGCAACCCAAATCCCCGGTGCTCATATCCCAAATCCCAGTACTCCCATCCCAAATCCTCAGTGTTCCCATCCCAAATCCCTCTTGCTTCCATCCCAAATCCCGGTATTCCCATCCCAAACCCCGCTGCTCCCATCCCAAATCCCTCTTGCTTCCATCCCAAATCCCGCTGCTCCCATCCCAAATCCCTCTTGCTTCCATCCCAAATCCCGGTGCTCCCATCCCAAATCCCGGTGCTCCCATCCCAAATCCCGCTGCTTCCATCCCAAATCCCGCTGCTTCCATCCCGAATCCCAATATTCCCATCCCAAATCCCAATATTCCCATCCCAAATCCCCCTTGCTTCCATCCCGAATCCCAATATTCCCATCCCAAATCCCTGTGCTCACGCAGCCCTTGCTCCCAGAATTCGGGTCAGGATGGGGGAATGCAAAATCCCGGGGAAATGCTGGAGAAACACCGTCAGGACTGGGAGTTTTCCAGGAAAAACAGGGAAAAGGGAACGAGAAGGAAGGAAAAAGGCAGGAATGTTTTTCAAAGTTTTTCAGCTGTGTCCCCTCTGGAGCAGCGTCATTCCCAACCTCGGATTATCCCGGGAAATCCCTCTCCATTCCCTGCACTTTCTACCCGTTCCTGACGGGCTCTGTGCATTCTGGGATGGAAGTTTTCCATGGAAAAGGATTTCTAGGAATTCCTTTGCAGACAGCTCCTCCCCGCTCCCCCATTCCCCGTTCCCAGCTTTCTCCAGGCATCCCGGTGCCCAGGAGAATCCAGCCCGGAGCCAGAGCCGGGTCTCTCCCGGCTTTTGCACTATTTGGGATTGGCCGTAGATGGCAGCAAATGTCTCGGAGCTTCCCGCTGAGCTGGCCGCAGCCGGGAAAATTCCTGCATCCCAGAAAATTCCTACATCCTGGGAAATTCCTGCATCCCGGAAAATTCCTGCATTCCGGAAAATTCCTACATACCGGGAAATTCCCGCATCCCAGAAAATTCCCGCATCCCGGAAAATTCCTACATCCTGGAAAATTCCCGCATCCCAGAAAATTCCTGCATCCTGGAAAATTCCTGCATCCCAGGAAATTCCCGCATCCCAGAAAATTCCCGCATCTTGGAAGATTCTTACATACTGGGAAATGCCCGCATCCCGGAAAATTCCTGCATCCCGGAAAATTCCTGCATCCCAGGAAATTCCTGCATCCTGGGAAATTCCTACATCCCGGAAAATTCCCGCATCCCAGAAAATTCCTGCATCCTGGAAAATTCCCGCATCCCGGAAAATTCCCGCATCCCAGAAAATTCCCGCATCACGGAAAATTCCCGCATCCCGGAAAATTCCTGCATCCTGGAAAATTCCCACATCCCGGGAAATTCCCGCATCCTGGAAAATTCCCGCATCCCAGAAAATTCCTACATCCTGGAAAATTCCTGAATCCCGGAAAATTCCTGTATCCCGGAAAATTCCCGCATCCCCCTGCTGTGCGGGAATGGTCTCTTCTCCAAAGGGAGAGGGATCTCGGCTGCTCCCATCCCGGGATTCCCAGAGCAGCTCCGGCAGCACCGGCAGCACCTCCAGGCCCCTCAGCTCCTGGATACTGGGATGAACTGGGGGATGTGGAGGGAGCCAAGCCCGGGGAGATCCTTGGGAATGGTCCTGGAGCTGGTCCAGGAGGGATCGCCCTGCAGGGACAGCACGGGGAGCAGCAGCTTCAGACTGGGGAAGGGGAGATTTAAGTGGGATATCGGGAAGGAATTCCGGGCTGGGATGGAATTCCCAGAGCAGCTGTGGCTGCCCCTGGATCCCTGGAAGTGTCCAAGGCCAGGTTGGACATTGGGGCTTGGATCACCCTGGGATAGTGGAATTGTTGCTGGAACAAGATGAGCTTTAAGGTCTCTTCCAACCCAAAGCAGCCTCAGATTCTGTGATTCCATGAAAAGTCTGCCCAGCCCGAGGCTCTAATTCCACAGAGAATATTCCCAAGTGCTTGGGAAGAGGAATGATAGAATTGTTGGGAGTGATCCTTCCCCTGCTCCTGCTGTCATTTCAGGCCCCCATCTCCAGGGATTTTGGGAAGGCTGCCAGTGTTTCCCAGCCATCCCTCTGTTCTGGGATCATTTACCAGGAGCTCCCTGGATCCTGTTTCCAGAGTGGAGCCATGTTCCAAGTTCCATGGAATCCTGGAGTGGTTTGGGATGGAAGCACTTTAAAACCCATCCCATCCAGCCCCGTGCCACGGGCAGGGACAGCTCCCACCATCCCAGGCTGCTCCAAGCCCCATCCAAGCAGGAAATCCAACATTTTCCTGATCCCTTCTTCTTGCCTTGACTTTCCCAAATCCCTGGATTCTCCCCCTCCAGCTTTGTTGTGCATTCCCTTAGCCAGGCTCAGACCCTGGCTCTTCTCCAGAGCCTGAAATTCTGATTCTTGCCTGGTCCCTTCCCTTTCATTTTCCTCTCAGGAGCAGAACCAGCCAGGGAGGGGAGAGATGGGATGAGCAGGAGTCTGGATTCCCTCTGGAATTCCAGAGCAGGAATGCTGTGGTTCCATAGGTTTTGTCCCACAATTAGCAGGGTCTCTGTAATTAGCCCAGAGCAGGAATGCTGTGGTTCCATAGGTTCTGTCCCACAATTAGCAGGGTCTCTGTAATTAGCCCAGAGCAGGAATGCTGTGGTTCCATAGGTTTTGTCCCACAATTAGCAGGGTCTCTGTAATTAGCCCAGAGCAGGAATGCTGTGGTTCCATAGGTTTTGTCCCACAATTAGCTTCATTTTCCCATAATTTTCTCTCTGTAATTAGCCCAAGATAGACGAAGCTGGCAAGGAAACTCCTCATCAGCCTAATTCCAAACTGTTGTAAAACCAGGGGATGGGAAAGGGACAGCTTCCATTTGTTTCCAATTGGGAAAAGTGCAGGGTTGGGATCCTTTGCCTTCCTGGGACATTGGGATACTCCAGAGTCAGGATGTGGGGTCAAACCCAATCCTGAACTTTCCTTGCTTATTTGGCTGCTCCCTTTCTTTATTTGCCTCTTTCCTTGTTCCATATCTTGTCCTGATTTGGATTCCTAATTCTCCTCCATTCCAGCCACAGGGCTGGTTTTATTCCAGGGAGTTCATCCCGTTCATCCCATGAATCTGTGTCAGAGGAGAGATTCCAGTTCCTAAATATTCCTAAATGTTCTCCCGAGCTGCAAAGGATCCACTGAACTTTGACTTCATCCCTTTCCCAGCTTTATGGCTCTGCTCCCTTCTCCCAGTTTTCTTCATCCCTGCTCTCCTCTCCCACCAAAATTTTTGTTCCCATCTTATTTCCTGTCTCCAACCATGGAGACATTCCTGTGTCTCAGGGACTGGAGAATCCCTTCCACTGCCTGGGGCTGCTCTGGCATGGGATGGGATGGGATGGGATGGGATGGGATGGGATGGGATGGGATGGGATGGGATGGGATGGATGGGATGGGATGGGATGGGATGGGATGGGATGGGATGGGATGGGATGGGATGGGATGGGATGGATGGGATGGGATGGGATGGGATGGGATGGGATGGGATGGGATGGGATGGGATGGGACCAGGGAGCTCATTCTGCCCCTGCCCTGGGCACTGCTGGGGTCACGCCTGGAGTGCTGTGCCCAGCTCTGGCCCCTCAGCTTGGGAAGGACTTTGGGACCCTGAGCACATCCAGAGGGGACAACAGGGCTGGAGAGGGGCTGGGAACACAAACCCTGTGAGGAAGCCCTGAGGGAGCTGGGGGTGCTCAGCCTAGAGAAAAGGAGACTCAGGGCTGCCCCCATCACTCTCTGCAGCTCCTGAAAGGTGCCTGTGCTCAGCTGGGGCTGGGCTCTGTCTGCAGCAGCACTGACACAGCCAGAGCACACAGCCTCAAGGGAAACACAGGTTGGATAGCAGGAAAAGTTTTTCACAGAAAGAGTGATAAAGTTCTGGAATGTTCTGCCCAGGGAGGTGGTGCAGTCCCCATCCCTGGGTGTGTTTAACAAAGCCTGGGTGTGGCACTGGGTGCCAGGGTTGAGTTGAGATGTTGGGGCTGGGTTGGACTCGATGGTCTTGAAGGTCTCTTCCAACCTGGTCATTCTGGGAATCCTGTGAAATTCTGGGATGATTGTCTCCAGGATCCCAGTCTGGTGATGGAACTGTGGCTCCCAAATGTTGGTTCTCCTTCTTTCCCAAGAAAACCACTCAGAGATTGTCTCAGCCTGGGATGTTTTTGCTCCAGGGTAGCTCTGAGCCCCCTGTGCTACCCAAGCCTTGGGAAAAGCTCTGAGGTTCTGCAGCTCCAGATGATGTTGTTCCTTTAAAACTCAGGGATCAGCTTTGGGCTGAATTTCCTCTGTCTCCACAGGAAATATTCCCAGAACCCAGCGAGACCCTGACTGTTCTGTCCTGGCACAGGGGAACCAAAGGCAGCCTTTGGAATAAAATCCCACCAGGGCAGCTCAATCCTCGTGTTCCAAGCTCCAAATCCCTGCCAGGTCCAACATTCCAAGTTCTCAGAACCTTTGGAGCTCTCCAGGGGGAAAGGGAAGGGCTGGCATTCCAAACAGCATGTGGGGATGGCACTGGGAATCCTCTCCTTCAGAAACTTCTGGAAAAGGTGTGGAAAAGCAGGATCTGGGCCTGGCAGAGGTGTAGAGGGAGGAGTTGGGTTTATTTGGGACACAGAGGAGGCTGGGAAGTTGTTTTGGTTTATTCCTGTCACGAGAAAAGCCAAACCCAAAATGTGTGGATGCCTCCAGAGTGTCCTTGAGGATTCCTCCCTAATCCAGGCAGGAATTCCAAGCTGAACTGGCCAGTGATGATTTTGTCAGTGTTTGTCTAGAAATTCTGGATTTTGACCCCAGATTCCAGCAGAAAGATGAAGAGGAAAGTTCACACCTGCTTTTAGGGAGAAATCCATCAGGATTTGTAAAGTCCCAGAGTGATTTGGGTTGGAAGGGACCTGAACGAAATAAATCAAATTTCTTTAGGGAATTAAATTTAAAAATGCCAGTTTTGGACTGATTAAAGACTCCTCAGGATTTTGGTTTTTATTGAGGAATTCCACCCCATTCCAAGGGCAGGGACACCTCCCACTATCCCAGGCTGCTCCAAACCCAGTCCAGCCTGGCTTTGATCAATCCCAGGGATGAGACAGCCACAACTTCCCAAGTCCAGCTCAAATCCAGCTTTTCCCAGCAGCCAGTGTGGCCTTTTCCAAGAGGAGCCGTGGCTTGGGCTGGGCTGACTCATCCCACAGAGCCCATCCCTGCCCTTGGTGGTGAGCAGGGGCTGCCACAAACTCAGCTCCCAGTTCTGTGCCGTGGGAGGTGAGGTGAGATCAGAGCAGCCGGAGCTGTGGCCGTGGTGTTTTGGAAAGGAAACCAAACCCCTGGATCTCCATGGCTTGGGATTAAAGCCCAAATCCCAATTTACTCCAGAATATTGTGTTCCCAACCAGGAAATCCTGCCTGATTCCTCAGGGTGTTGCAGCACACATCTCCACCTCCTGTGGATGTGCTGCACACTGTGATCCAGAATTCCCCCCACATCCCCAGAACTCCAGAATTCCTTCTCTGCCATTTCCAAATGTCCAGAAACTCTTCCCAAGTGCCTCAGGATTTCTCCCAGCACAGAGAGCTGCTCCTTAGCCAGAGTAATCCCCTCCAGATGGGCTGAAGCCATGAAACCAAACCCCTGGATCTCCATGGCTTGGGATTAAAGCCCAAATCCCAATTTACTCCAGAATATTGTGTTCCCAACCAGGAAATCCTGCCTGGTTCCTCAGGGTGTTGCAGCACACATCTCCACCTCCTGTGGATGTGCTGCACACTGTGATCCAGAATTCCCCCCACATCCCCAGAACTCCAGAATTCCTTTTCTGCCATTTCCAAATGTCCAGAAACTCTCCCCGAGTGCCTCAGGATTTCTCCCAGCACAGGGAGCTGCACCTTAGCCATGGGAATTCCCCCCAGATGAGCTGAAGCCATGAGGAGCAGGGATCTCCTGGCTGTGAACATCCAAGAGAAGCCCAAATCCATCAGCATGGATTGAATCCCATCAGATTTAGTGTGGGGAGGCAAAGTGCTCTTGGATCTCAGCCTAGAGGGAATGCTGCATCGGTTTTCCACCTGAATTTCCATTGGAATTCCATCTGAATTTGAATTCATCCATTGGAATTTCCATCTGAATTTCCATCTGAATTCCATCTGAATTGGAATTTACCCATTGGAATTTCCATCTGAATTTCCATTTGAATTCCATCTGAATTGGAATTCACCCATTGGAATTTCGATCTGAATTCCCATTGTAATTCCATCTGAACTGGAAATCATCCATTGGAATTTCCATCTGAATTTCCATCTGAATTCCATCTGAATTGGAATTCATCCATTGGAATTTCCATCTAAATTTCCATCTGAATTGGAATTCACCCATTGGAATTTCCATCTGAATTTATTCCATCTGAACTGGAATTCACTCATTGGAATTTCCATCTGAATTTCCATCTGAATTTCCATCTGAACTGGAATTCACCCATTGGAATTTCCATCTGAATTCCCATCGGAATTCCATCTGAATTGGATTCACCCATTGGAATTTCCATCTGAATTCCCATTGGAAGGGATCAGTTTGTGCTCAGGGAGGGTGAAGGGGTGGAGGGGCTTCCCTCAGGTCTGCTGTGAACCCACCAAGACCCCGATCCAGCTCCTGTATCCCAGGAAACCTGAGCTCCCTCCCCTCCCCTCCCTCCTCTTCCTTTCATCCCTCCTCCATCTGCTTCCCTAAGCCTGGCTTAGAGGCAGGCTCAGGCCTAAAGCCCTTTGGCTGCTGTCTGGGGCTGAGTTAACAGAAGTGGTTTCCCCTTGCAGCTCTTTGTTTCGGGGTCACCAGCCCCAGGTGGCAGAGGCCACATTTCCCCTTCTCCTTCCCAATCCCTCTCTCCGTGCTCGTTGCTTCCAGTCGGGATTCGTCACCCCTGGCACAGCTGCTGTGGGAGTCAGGAGGCCACCACTGCAGGCCACCACTGTCCCATGGTGGTGACAGGGGACAGCAGTGGGAATTCTCCCCAGGAAAGCAGGCCCAGGCTCAGCTGAACCCCCTGAGCTTTTCCAACTCCATTCCTGGCTCCAAAGAGGCCAAACTCCTCATTTTATATGGAAGAAACTCCGTGGTAAAAATGTGTGGTGTAGCATCCCTCCCTCTCCTCCATCTGTGTTTATTTTCCAGCCTCTGATGCCTGAATAAAAACCAGAATCCTGAGGAGATTTAATCAATCTAAATTTGGAGTTTTTTTTTAAATTGAACCCTCTAGAGAAATTGGATTTATTTCATTTTGTGTTCATGCACATCTGGGGTTGGACATGGATCATCTGCAGGGTCCCTTCCAACCCTGACCAGGCCATTATCTTCCCTTGCAACTCTAACTTTCCAAAAGCTTGGAATATATTGGAGAACTTGGAATCAATCTGATTTTTATCTGAGCTATTGAAGCTGGTCAGAGTCTGGAAAATCTCCCAGGAGTGATGGGGAGAGAAATGGAACCGTCGACGACCTTGAGAGCCTAAAGTTCAAACCTGCCCTGGGTTTTATTACCCAGCGAGGCATCCAGAGCCCAGGCTGGGATAAACTGGGATTCCCTGCATCCATTGTTTACTCACAGATTTGCTGGCGTGAACTATTCCTAGACACAAAACTCCAAACAGAATTCCCGCCGTTATTCCAGAACAAAGCCCATTTCTCACGGATGAGATCCCCGTCTCTTTTTCGGGAGGCATCCAATCTTTTTTTTTTTTTTATGCTTTGGATGGAGAGGAGTCTGTGCTAAAATTAATGCCCAGACAGGAGTAAATTCATCACCCCAAAGTCACGGGCCTGGGCGTGCCCCGAAATTCCCGGTGGTGCTCTGAGCGTTTCTAACCGCGGCACCGGTAACGCGATATCCGCACGTGCCCAGAGCCGGCTCCGTCGGGATATTCCTGGATACAAACCCCGGATTGTGGCTGTGGGATTCAGGGCTGGGGGTCCTCAGTAAGGGATCCTTCCCCAGCTGACGTCAGTGGGGCGGCTCGATTTCCACCGGCCGAAATTCCGAATCTTTTTGCCGCGTCTCGGAGGGGCTGGGGATGAATGCTGGGAGGATTTGCGCCATTCCCGCTGTGATCGGGGTTGGAAAATAGCACTGAGGGCTGGGAAAAAAAATGCAGCCTTGCATTTCCCAGCTCTGGGATGAGGAGCACAAAGGGAAGATGCCAATGGATGTTGGGTTTTTATGAGCCCCAGAGTTGCTTGGGTTTGGATAAATCCAAACCAGACCTGGGAATGTGAGGGTTAAAAATCCTTTTTCCCTTGGTTTTACGGTGAAGAAGGGTGCACTGAGATTGGATTTGGGAAGGAATTCCTGGCTAGGACAGTGGGGAGGGGCTGGAGTGGAATTCCCAGAGAAGCTGTGGCTGCCCCTGGATCCCTGGCAGTGCCCAAGGCCAGGCTGGACAGGGCTTGGATCACCCTGGGACAGTCTCTGTCCATCAAATGGGGTGGGAATGGGTGATCCTTAAGTTCCCTTCCATCCCAAACCATTCCCTGATTGATTCCCTGATGTGGGACAGCCAGCTCAAGTTCAGCCAGGCCTGAGATGCCTAAATCAGGCTCAGCTTGTTCTGGGAATGACCAATGGATTGCAGGACACCCCCAGATCTGCAGTGGGAAGTGGCTGGAAGGATTCTCCTCCCAGCGATGGGACAACCCTGGGGAGAAATCCCATTGTCAGGATGTCCCTGATGTCTGAGAAAAGCGGGATGAACCAAGCTCAGCAGTGACCAGGAAAGCCCAGCAGGACCAGGTGGCCTCAGCTTTAGAGTCAGAGCTGGGATAGTCTGGCCTAAAGTCCAAACAACACGGGACAGAGGTGGGAAGTTGGGATCACAGGATGTTGTGGATGGGCAGTGCAGGGAGGGGAACAAGGTGACCCCAAAATTGTGGGGTGGCCACCTAAGGCTGGCTGGGAAGGCTCAGCTCGGGGAGTCAGCACTTAAACCAGACCCAGGGAGAACAAGGTCTTAGGCTGGTGTGGACAACTTAAACGCATCTTGTTTTCCAGAAAACAAAAAAATAGGGAATGGCCTTTTCCAGCACACATCCAGAGCTCCTGGCAGCATCTTTACAGCTGTGTCCAAAAATCCCAGTCAGGAATAGTCACAATTAAGAATATTCCCTGATGGCAGAGCTGGGAGATTTCCAGAGCCATAAAAACTCATTCCTTTCGCCTCTGATTTCCAGAGTTTTCCTTCTCTTGTTTTCTGATGGAAAATCCCACCTTCACCTGCAGGGGAAAAGTGCAGGAGGCACCTGCCTGGCTCAGGTTTCCTTTCCCAGTATTTCCATGTGATCCTGGTCCCAGAGTCACAGAATTCCAGACTGGTTTGAGTCAGAAGGGACCTTGAACACCATCTCCAACCCCATGGGCAGGGAACCTTCCACTATCCCAAGTTGATCCAAGCCTTATCCTTGGAACCTTCCATGGATGGGGCATCCCTTGAGTCCTGCTCCACTCTCACCTTCCCACATCTCCCAACATCCCTGTAATTCCAATGGAATTTTTTTCCCCTCTGTTTCTTGTTGACAGCCAGGTGGAGCCTCCCAAGCAGGATGTGAGCACTGTTTGTTGGAATCCCTGCACCAACCTCATCCCAAAAAAAGTCTGTTTTCATCCAGACAAAAACTCATTACTTGTTTTACGGGCTTGTGGATGGGCACTGGCCTTGTTTTGGAATCCAAGGGGAATTTCTGGAAAAGCTTCCAGCTGGGACGGTGAAACACAGGGAGATATTTTTAGTGTGGGGTTGTTGGGTTGTTTTTTTTTTGTCCCTTCCCATAAATCATGAGGATCTGCCTCTGTCCGTGCTGAAAAGGTCACGGGTAGCCGGGAATTTTGGCTGTGCTGGAGGGATCAGCACATCCTTCATCCTGGAAAAGGTGATGGAATCTCAAGTGGGGGGTCCCCACCATTTGCAGGAGAAGCTGGTGATTAATAAGTGGCTTTTTTAGGGAAAGCAGCAGCAGCAGGAAATAAATCCCAGCCCCAGCCAGGTGATCCATGATTCCCCACCACAAAGCTCTGGCTCCGGCAGGGAGCACTTGGAAGCAAAACTCGGTTGCAACACTTTTAAGGAGGCCGTGGCTTATCAGGAACATCTGTCCCTGCCTAAGCCGAGCTGTTGACTTTACAAAGCCCGAGTTAACAGAGCAAAGCCAGGGATTGGCATGGGGAGCAGCAGTTCTGGGGAGGGCCCGTGGAGAGGAGGGTGCAGAGGAGCGGGAGGAAGGCTCGAGCCCCTTTGGGTGGCACAGCCGCTCCCTGTGAGCTCATCCCAGGCTCCCTTTACGGCCTCCCAGGGAAAAGAGGCACTTTTAGGGAATGATTTAAGGAATGATTCATGGCCCTGTTTACGTGTCTGGGTTAGGAGGAGATAAATCACTCCTGGCACCGCAGGCACCGCCGGGCTCCAACAAACCAAACACCGCCTGGATCCGCTCGGGGCTTCGCTCGGGATCAAACTGCTCCGGCCTACGGCAGAGCGTGGCCTGGCCCAGCAGAGAGCAGGGATGGGGTTTATGCCGTGCCCAGGAATAATCTGGGATGAAGGAACTGGGCAGCCCACAGCTCTGGGTGCTGCTCCACAGCCAGAGGGGTTCCCCAGCCATAACTCAAGAATATAAATCCCAGAGATTTTGAGCAGATCAGGGTTGGCACGGACACAGCCCCAGGTGCCTGATTCCAGTGGGATCTGCATGGATCAGCCAGATCCTCCCAAAATGGGATTTTTAAAAGGCTTTGGGCCATGTGGATTTGTCTATTTTATATGGTTCCAAACAGAGTTGTAACTGGCAAGGCAAATGTGGAGGGAAAAGAAGAATGGGGCAGCCCATGGCTCTGGGTGCTGCTCCACAGCCAGAGGGGCTCCTCAGCTGTAACTCAGGAATTTAAATCCCAGATATTTTGAGCAGATCAGGGCTGGGATGGACACAGGCCCAGGTGCCTGATTCCAGTGGGATCTGCATGGATCAGCCAGATCCTCACAAAATGGGATTTTTAAAAGGCTTTGGGCCATGTGGACTTGTCTATTTTATATGGTTCCAAACAGCAAATGGGAAGGCAAGTGTGCAGGGAATAGAGGAACGGGACAGCCCACGGCTC
Organism: Geothlypis trichas; assembly: GCA_009764595.1. Lineage (NCBI taxonomy): Eukaryota > Metazoa > Chordata > Aves > Passeriformes > Parulidae > Geothlypis > Geothlypis trichas. The sequence continues at coordinate 152,730,059 of CM019901.1, read as the reverse complement.
TGGGTGCTGCTCTACAGCCAGAGGGGTTCCCCAGCCATAACTCAGGAATTTAAATCCCAGATATTTTGAGCAGATGGGGGCTGAGATGGACACAGCCCCAAGTGCCTGATTCCAGTGGGATCTGCATGGATCAGCCAGATCCTCCCAAAATGGGATTTTTAAAAGGCTTTGGGCCACATGTACTTGTCTATTTTATATGGTTCCAAACAGCAAATGGGAAGGCAGGTGTGCAGGGGATAGAGGAACAAGGCAGCCCACGGCTCTGGGTGCTGCTCCACAGCCAGAGGGGTTCCCCAGCTGTAACTCAGGAATTTAAATCCCAGATATTTTGAGCAGACCGGGGCTGGGATGGACACAGGCCCAAGGTGCCTGATTCCAGTGGGATCTGCATGGATCAGCCAGATCCTCCCAAAATGGGATTTTTAAAAGGCTTTGGGCCATGTGGACTTGTCTGTTTTATATGGATCCAAACAGAGTTGCAAATGGGAAGTCAAGTGTGGAGGGGATAGAGGAACGAGGCAGTCCATGGCTCTGGGTGCTGCTCCACAGCCAGAGGGGTTCCCCAGCTGTAACTCATCCCCTCAGGAATATAAATCCCAGAGATTTTGAGCAGATCGGGGCTGGGATGGACACAGCCCCAGGTGCCTGATTCCAGTGGGAACTGCACAGATCAGCCAGATCCTCCCAAAATGGGATTTTAAAAAGGCTTTGGGTCACATGGACTTGTCTATTTTATATGGTTCCAAACAGCAAATGGGAAGGCAAGTGTGGAGGGGATAGAGGAACGGGACAGCCCACGGCTCTGGGTGCTGCTCCACAGCCAGAGGGGTTCCCCAGCTGTAACTCAGGAATTTAAATCCCAGAGATTTTGAGCAGATCGGGGCTGGGATGGACAAGGCCCAAGGTGCCTGATTCCAGTGGGATCTGCATGGATCAGCCAGATCCTCCCAAAATGAGATTTTTAAAAGGTTTTGGGCCATGTGGACTTGTCTGGTCTATTTTATATGGTTCCAAACAGAGTTGCAACTGGGAAGGGAAATGTGGAGGGGATAGAACAACGGGGCAGCCCATGGCTCTGGGTGCTGCTCCACAGCCAGAGGGGTTCCCCAGCTGTAACTCATCCCCTCAGGAATACAAATCCCAGAGATTTTGAGCAGATCAGGGCTGGCACGGACACAGCCCCAGGTGCCCAGTTGCAGTGGGATCTGCACAGGTCAGCCAGATCCTCCTAAAATAGGATTTTTAAAAGGCTTTGGGCCATGTGGACTTGTCTGGTCTGTTTTATAGGGATCCAAACACAGTTGCAAATGGGAAGGCAAGTGTGCAGGGGACAGAGGAAGGGTTAGGTGGGATTTTGGGAAGGAATTCCTGGCTGGGAGGGTGGAGAGGAGCTGGGATGGAATTCCCAGAGAAGGGGTGGCTGCCCCTGGATCCCTGGAAGTGTCCAAGGTTGGACAATGGGGCTTGGTGCAACCTGGATAGTAGAAGGTGCCCATGGCAGGGGTGGACTGGGATCAGACTGGGATCATCCTGAAGGTCCTTTCCAACCCAAACCATTCCCTGATTCCATGATTAAGCAGTAGGATGTGTTATTTCCTCTGATAATCTCCCTCACCCCACTGGTTTATTCCATGTTTTTCATGGAGATGTGTCTGAGCCTGGTTTCCCCTGTGTTTATGGACAGTCTGGGCCAGCAGTGTCCCCTGGAATTCGGGTCACTGATGGATCAGGGGATTGCTGAGTCACAGAGCAAAGCCATCACCACCTGCAGCCTCGTGTCTCACAGGGACACATCCAGGGGGGATTTTCCATGCAAATCTAACAGGGAGGCAAAAATAAGAAACCTTCAGGGATTGACCAGACTGGGGAATTTGTTATTCCAAGAGAGGGATGGAAAGCAGGAGCTGGAGTCAGAGGGGGAATCTGAAGAGACAGGAAGTGTCCGAGGCCAGGTTGGACACTGGGGACATTGGGACAGTGGGAATTGTCCCTGCCCATGGTAGGGGTGGCACTGGATGATCCTTGAGGTCCCTCCTAACCCAAACCACCTCATGCTGGTGCTGGATGTTTGGATTCTCCAATGCATACCCACAGCCCCTCTCCCAAACATGATTCCCAGGATTCGTACCCTGGATAAGATCCAGACCTGGGATCCTTCCCGTGGCTGCAGCGATGCTCTGAGCTCTGTGACACCAGCCTTGCTGGGGTGACATCCAGGCCAGGAGGGATCCCCTCCCACTCTGGAAATCCTCCTTTTCCAGCCCTGACCTCCAGATCTCCAGGATATGGAGCTCAGTGGTGGAAATGGATGGGCACAGCCCCTCCCCACCACGGCAGCTCCCATCCTGAGGGACAATTCCCTGCTCAGTCCACGCTGGAACGTGTCCCTGCTGTCCCTGCTGTCTCCTGGGACCTGCCCTCATTCCTGGTGGTGCTGCCCACGCTGATGATGATCCCGAGGGAGCAGCTGTTGGCACCGGGAGCTCTCTGAGGTTTCCCTGCTCCCGGCTGTGGCTCCTGGCACCGGCAGAGCAGCAGGAACGTGGCCCGGAGCTGCCCCATGGCCTTGGCACGGCATTCCCAGGGCACGGATCCCGCCTCTCCCCACGGACGTGACCTGGCAGGAGTCAATCCCAAATCCCTGCTGGGGCAGCGGGGAGGGATGTGGGATTGACCATTCCAGCAGGAATATCTCGGGATTATCCCCCAAGCCCCTTGAGGGACATCAAGGATGGCAAAGGGAGAGTTTTGCTCCCAGCTCAATTTCTCCCGATGGGAGGGAAGAAGAGAGGGCTGCTGCAGGTCTGTGCCTCTGGAAAAAAAGGGAATTGCTGGGATTAGGGTGCAGCTGGATGTCTGAGCAATTGCTGGGATTAGGGTGCAGCTGGATGTCTGAACAAACGCTCCAGGGAAAGGAGCAGGTTATCCTGACCTGAAGGATTTGTGCTATGCCAGGTTTGCAAGCTGCAGCAGGGAAGTCGTGCCAAGGTTTTGCCTCTCTCCCAAAATTCCTGGGCTGCCTGAGGCCACGGAGGGATCCTGTGTTGATTCCCTGTCAGGGCTGCTGGAAGGTGAGGGGTTGGTGCTTTGGAAGGAGGAAAAATCAGGAAAATGGGAGGAAAAAAAAGGGGGAAAAAAAAGAATCAACCCCAGCATGGGCTGGAGCAGCTGCATTGGGATTTCAGTCAAACCCTGGGATAATTCACCCACGGGAGGGCTGGAATTTGGGAGCAGGAGCTCCTTTCCCATTCCTGGAGCAGGCAGAGTTCCCCCCAATCCCAGGGGAAGAGAAATTCCTGCATCTCCAGCTCATTGCTCCCAAATCCAACTTTTCCTCCCCTCCTCCTGAGGCAGAGGAACAAAATCTTTGGGATAGTCCAAAGGGATAAGGCAGGGAAAGGGGAGAAGCTTTGCTGGGCCTGTGGGAAACTGAGGCAGGATCTGCATTTCATATTCCCAGATGGAATTTGGGAATATGGGGAGCTTGGGGTCACTGAGGTGTGCAGGATCTGAATGTCTGGAATTCAATAAGACAAGATCACTCAGAACTCCCAGGTGAATCCTGAGGGTGTTTTGCCTCTTGAGGGATATTCCAGGTTTTTACCTGGAGCAGGGAGGTGCAGGACCATGGAAGGGCCACAGGTGATCCCAAATCCTGGCTCTGCTTCTTCAGGAGACCTGGAGTCACCTCCACAGGTCCCTTTTGGTTTGAAAAGTTGGGCTTGAGGAAGTGAGGACTTCTCCAGGATGACCAGGATGGGAATATCTGAGACATTTTTGGTTGGGATCAATCATTCCTGAAGGGTGGAATGCCATGGGTGTTGTTGATGATCCAGGAATAGAATTCCAACCCCTGCTGATCCCTCTGCACCAGCTCCATGCTCTGATCTCTGGGAAGGGCATCTCTGCTCAGGCATCCTGAGAGGAAATCATGGGAATTTTCTCCTTGCTTGGAAGTTGATTTTTCCATAGCTCAGCCTCTCGGGTCCCACCTCTTTTGCTCCAAGGGTGGAAAGCAGGAAATCCTTTGGGACTGACAAATGTTGTCCCCAAATTCCCGTTCCTGGAAAGGCACCACAAATCTCAGCTCTCCTGGATAAGTGGGGTGTGCTGACTGCAAATCGTGGATTCCCAATCCCTGGAAGTGCCCAAGGCCAGGCTGGACAGGGCTTGGAGCATCCTGGGACAGTGGAAAATGTCCCTGCCCAGGGAATGGGATGATCCTTAAGGTCCCTTCCTCTGGGGCTTTAGCTGCTCAAAGTGACCCTGAGATGTGTCAGAAAGTTTCTTTTCTCAGCCCAGTGCTCAAAGAAGGAGTCAGAGCTCTTCATTTCTCATTCTCAAGGTTGTTTATTGTTCCTTATCTATAAAATTCTTTCTCCTATCCAGCTGAGAATCCGCTCAGCAGGACAGACAGAGGCACACTGGTGTTATCTTTTTATACTAAAAACTACATGTAAAATATTTACAATTCCTTCCCAATACCCATCACCTGTGTTAGACAGTGAGCTTCTACTCTAAACCAATCTAACAGTGCCAACATCACAGCAGGAGATGGAGGCCAAGGAGAAGGAGAAAGGCTGGACATGCCCAGATTCCTCCATCTTACCCCCCTGAACCCCCATTCTAAAAACCCCAACAATCTATTTTCCACCCTGTGACAAATTCACTATCATTCTACTTAAACTTTAGTGGCTTGTAAATCTTCATATAATGTTGGTAATTTGCTCCATGGGTCAGAATCAAACCCACAGGGGTCTTGGGCTCTGTGCCAGGGTCTCTGAGGCCCCTGACAGCCAGAGGGATGTCCTGAATTCCAGCACATTCCAACCCAAACCACTCCAGAACTGCAATGTTTTCCCTTTTCCCTTCTTCTCCTGCACCTCCCTTCCCCTTCCCAGCAATTCCCTGCTGCTCTCCCAGCATTCCCTGCCCTCAATCCCAACAAATCTCTTTGCCTGGAGCTGCTTTTTGAGCTGCTACCAGGGAGGTGGCACAGAAATGACCCAAAATTCCCCAAAATGAGCCCCATAAATGAGGATGACCAGGACCTCCCCCGGGACATTTGGGGTTTGCTTTCATGGCTGGGACATCAGCCAGGGAATGGAAATTCCAGAGGACATCCTCATCCTACCCCACGGGCTCCAGAGGGGCAACGAGAGGGTGGAAAAAGGATCCAAATGGATTTTACAGCCTTGGGATAAAGTTGTTGTGTCCCCCTTCCCTTTGGCATTTCTGCTTTCTCCGGACAAGGAGGGAAAATCGACATTCCCAGATCTTTTTCCCCATGAGGAACTTTTATTTTCCAGCACTGGGAAGAGAGAAGGGGATGGCTGAGCAAGAGGAGCAGGTGGGATTTGATTGGAAAATCAGGAAGCCCAGGGAGAAGCCTCCATCCCTTCCAGGTGCTCCTGGGATTTTGGGAACGAAGGGAAAAAACATCCCTCAGGATAAAACTATTCCTCGAGTAAACTGAATGCCAAGGAGCTCAGTGCAAGAATTTCTGCTGGGGAAATTTAGGGAAAGCTGATTTAAAGGGATTTGCTGGCAGCTTTTAAAGGGATTAAGTCTGCAGGGACAGGATAACCTCGACCTCTTCCTCCTAAACAGCTGGATTTGGGAGCTGGACACATCTGGGACAATTTCTGCCTTCCCTTGGATGCTCCTCTTGCTCCCAGAGTTCCCATCAGCAAAAATTCCTCCTCAAAAGTTTTCTCATTGCTCCTGAGTGGCCAATTAATGGGAAAAATGGGGTGGGGGGGAAAGAAATCCTAAAAAAAAAAGGCTGATCCAATTTATTTCATGTGCTGGTTTGAGGATGGAATAAATTCCAGCTGCTCTGGGCAGGAAAATACTGTAGGAGGAGTTCTGAGGGAATAGCTCAGGTTGGTAAAGCCCATCCTGGATATTCCCAGTTTTTCATCAGGGCAGGAATTATTGGGAAAAATATATCCTGTATTTATTCCTTTCTGTTGGATAAAGGGTTTTACCAGGATGAGAGATTTTTTAGGGGGATAAAAAGGTGAAGGCACGTGGGAATTTGATAAAAGAGGAGGGAATGGTTGAATATGGGAATCTTGAGGAGGTTTTGGCTCTGGAATTCACTGGGATGAAAAATTCCCAGTACTTTTTATCTCTTTTTTCATTGTCCTGAGCAGAATATGCAGGGAGTTCATGGAATAAACAGAGCAAATTCTGGATATTAATGTGGATTTTGGGATTCTCAGCATGGCACCGGTGGCCTTAAAAGAGAGAAATCCATGGATATTGATGAAAATATCCCTTTTTTGGCCAGTTTTCCACCCTAGCCCAATTCCAGTTTAGGAAAAGAGGCAACACTTGAGGGCTGTCACCCTGTCCCAGCTTTGGGGCAGTTTAGGACATTCCTGCCCCCAGAATTTCCATCCAGGCTCCAGATTTTCCCAGCTCCTGTAGGATTTGGGCTTTGCTCATTTGTCTGATCCCATTTGGGATTTATTGGGATTTTTCACTCCTTGCTCTCTCCATCTGAATCTCAAATCCTACAAATTAGGGATTCATTTCCCTCCTCTCTCCATATCCTACGGACATCTCATCCTGGGACCTCCATCCCTGTTTTTCTCCCATCCAAAGGGATCCAAACCCTCTCCAAAGCAGTGGCTGCTCCATTCCCAGCACTTCCCACCCATTCCCAAACCCTGAAGCCCCACCTGGGCACTCCTGGAAGTGAAGCCACTTCTTTTTCTTCCTGGGAATCTCCAGATTCCCAAAAATTGGCACAAATTGTTTAAGTAAGGCCGTTTTTTTTTTGATCAGGTGTTGGGATTGTTTTTCCAAGGGAAAGCTTTGCCCAGCCAGAGCCAAATGTGCCTTGGATCAAGAATTTATCACAAATAAAATATTCCCATGGAATCTTTTCACCTTGGACAGCTGGGATTTAATTTTGCCTTAAAATCAGGAGATCCAGGGCAGGAAAATCCAAGGAAAATGAGGAAAATGTGAAGTTAGGGAGCTGAAATTCCCCCAGCAGCTGGAAGATCCAAAGGTGCTCCAGGTTTTTGAGCTCTGGGTGTTTGTGCTGTCCTATCTGCTGCCCATTGATCCCAAACCTGAGGATTCCAGGGTTGGATAATCCCCAGTCCCTGGGGATCTTTCAGTCCCATGGAGGCACTGAAACGTTCCCACAAGGGGTTGGGACAGAGGGAATGCCAAGTCCTGAACTCCCAGCTCCCTGCCTGGTTTTCCCTGCATGTTTAATGGGATTTCTCCAGCACCATTCCTCAGTTTTCCCAAATGCTTTTGAGAACTGATGTCTTCAAACACCAGGATTCAGTGAAAATCTCTAGTTTAATCCATAAATTTATTTACATTCATATTTCCACCCCTTTGACCAAGGGAAAACCCACAAAGTCAGGTCATAAATAGATTATTTTTTATCCTCTAAACCATTTTTTGGAGGAGACGAGGGAACGTGGGGTCAGTTTTGGTGGGGTTTTTTTAAGGATAGGTCAGGTTTAGGAAATAAAACCTGAGCTGATCTCCGAGCTCTGTCTCTGCCCAGCTCCAGGCCCAGCCCTGGGAGACTTTCCCCTTTGATTTCTGGGAATGAAAATGTGTTTTCTGTGCATCCCTCCAAGCACAGCCAGAGCAGCCGAGTGCTGAGCGTGCTTGGGATGAATCCCTTGGAATTCCTGAGGTCCCATCCCTCTAAACCCATCCTAACTCCTCCAGCTCTGGCGGAATTGCTCCGGCTTTGTACAGCCCCGAGCGCCAGCGGGAGCTGACCCCGAGCTTTTCTGTTCCCCATCCAAGCTGAAATGAGGGATGGTGCCTCAAATGTGGACAGGCCAAACATCTGGGAAGGGCTGGAACCGTTCCCATTAACGTGGACGCGGTTTGGAAGCGGCTCCCGCTTGGGAAGGGTTTTTTAAGCCTGGATTTGTTCCAAGGACACCAAAACCCAACTCCTGTTTTACTCCCCGGCCCCTTATCAGATTTAACTCCACAGCTGCGTGTCCGCTGCCCCCGTTCCTCCCCCTGGGAGCCCACTGGGAAATGGAATCCTGGCTTGTTTGGGAGCTGGGATTCATTAACCCTCGTTATGTCGTTTGGAGGGAGTTTGTGTCGGGAGCTAATTGGCCCTCAGCTGGTTCCTGTTACTGGCTTGGCAAAGGGGATGGACTGGAAAGGAGGGAAAAACCTGGATTTGGGAGGGGGGTGGTTTGGGGAATGCAGGAATCATGGAATGGGTTGGTTGGGAGGGATTTTAAGGATTATCCCAATCCCATCCCATTCCATGGGTAGGGACACCTCCCACTGTCCCAGAGTGCTCCAAATTGGTCTTGGACACTTCCAAGCCACAGCTGCTCTGGGAATTCCAGCAGGAATCTCTTCCCAGTCTCCCATCCATCCCTGCCCTCTGGCACTGGGAGCCATTCCCTGTGTCCCGTCCCTCCATCCCCTGTCCCCAGTCCATCTCCAGCTCTCCTGGAGCCCCTTCAGGTGTCTCCTGGAGCAGAAGGTGGGGAGATGCTCCCAGCTCTGCCTGGGACAGATCCCTCCACACATTCTGGGATTCAGGCAGGATTTTATGGAGCCTGACACCTGTGGATGAGGAGGAAGCAGCAGGGGAGGTTGTAATTCCTAAGAGGAGAGGGGTCCTTGGCATTAAATTATTTACTAGGAATGTTTTCCTCCTGGAGAGCAGCCTCATCCCTGCAGTCTGGGATGCTCCATCCCAAAATTGCTGCTTCCACGTGTGAATGTGCACGATGGGATCAGCCCCAGCCTGAGCTTCCTCTGCCACCTCCAGGAATGGTAATTCCATGGGGGAGCTGCTCCTTGGGACACAGCTGCAGAGCAAAGCAGGATTCTCAGGGCCAGGCTGAGGAAATGATGGATGCAGAGGAGGGTTTGGAACTGGAGTCTGACCTCTCTGTCCCCTCCCTGCAGGTGGATGCAGACGATGTCATCACCAAGGAGGAGCAGATCTTCCTCCTGCTGAAGGCCAAGGCCAAGTGCGAGCGCCACCTGAAAGCCAAGGTGCCCAAGGTGCACGGTGAGTGCTCCCAAATTCCGGGGCTGGATCCAGCCCTGCTCCTCCCAGCCCTTCCCCTCAGCCCCACATGCCGGGAGCAGGGAGGGAAGGAGGCGCTTGGAGCATCCCAGAAAATCGGTTTTTCAGGATAGTCCATGGGGAGGGGGTTTGGAAAGCAAAGCTGTCCCAGACTTGTTCTCCTCTAGAATTCCAGACTCTGAGGGTCTGTCCAGGAGGATGCAAAATTTGTGGAATTCTAGCTCAGGTTGTTTTACCCAGTGCACTGGAGAGAGCATCCACCAGCTCTGCCAGGATCACAGAATTCCAGAATGGACTGGGTTGGGTGGAACCTTAAAGATCCTGTTCCACCCCTCTGGAATGGGCAGGGACCCCTCCCACTCTCCCAGGGTTAGACCATCAGGTTATCCACTGTCCAAAGCTCTAACCTGGTCTTGGGCACTGCCAGGGATCCAGGGGCAGCCACAGCTGCTCTGGGAATTCCATCCCAGCCAGGAATTCCCAATTCCCAATCTCCCACCCATCCCTGCCCTCTGGCACTGGGAGCCATTCCCTGTGTCCTGTCCCTCCATCCCTTGTCCCCAGTCCCTCTCCAGCTCTCCTGGAGCCCCTCCAGGCCCTGCCAGGGGCTCTGAGCTCTCCCTGGAGCTTTCCCTTCTCCAGGTGAACATTCCCAGCTCTCCAGCCTGGCTCCAGCCCTGCAGCAGCTCCAGGGCCTCCTCTGGACTTGTTCCAGAGCAAAGCCACTATTCCAAATCCCAAAAATCCTGTGCAGCCATTAATAGGGAAAACAAAACATCACTCCAAGACCTTTCTCCTTCCCCACTCTCTCCTCAGAAAGGCCCGAGCTCAGCTGAGCCTCTTCCTTCCACTTCCTTTCTATTTTGGGCTGGAAAATCACTCCCAGCTGTGGGGCTGGGGGGAGGAGGAAGGAGAGAACTCTCTGATGTGGGGAGCAAAGCCCTCACTCCCCGCTGGCTCCTTCCCTCACATTCCCAAGTGTTAATTCCTGAGGGACCCTTCAGTCCCCGGGGTGGGTGTCCTGTCCCACTTCCCTCCATTTCCCAGGAAAATGGGACAAGCCACGATGTCCCTGCACCTCGGCTGTCCCTTCCCTCAGGGAATGCTGTGGGAAAGGTCCCCAAATCCAGCTGCACCACCTGCCCTCCCGGTGCCTTTGGAAACGCCAGCAAGGCCCATAAAATCCCAGCTTTCCTTTGATTCCCAGCCTCCTGTTTTCCATCAGGAAACCTCAAGCCACATCCTCTGCTGCTCCTTTGTCCCCTCACCCCGTGCCCAATTAACACCTCGTTAATGAGCACATGTGCGAAGGCATTTCCTGAGAGTGTCTCTGCCCACCTGGTCCTGCTCCGGCGCCCCTTTTCCAGCTTTTCTGAGGCAGCATTTGGGATCGAGCCCCCTTCCCTGTGGGCAGGGGTGGGGATGTGATTGACAGACGGATTTTGGGCTCTTTCCAAACGGCAGAGCAAAGGGAGCAGATCCCAGGTGTGGAGGAAAGCAAGGCACAATTCTTCCCAAGAATATTTCTGAGTTCACATTCTCTGAACCTCAGAGAAAGGAAAAACAATTCTTACAATTTGCTGTGCCTGTGTTTGTGCCAAAGCAGAATGCAATGTGGAGATTGTTCACCCACAGTGATGGTGGTTTGGTGCCTTGGCCTATCAGGGCCAAGTGTGTAGCCCCACATTTCTCTTCACAGAGAAAAGCAAGGCACAATTCTTCCCAAGAATATTTCTGGGTTTCGCATTCTCTGAACCTCAGAGAAAGGAAGAATAATTTATCTCATTTTCTGTGCCTGTGTTGTGCCAAAGCAGAATGCAATGTGGAGATTTTTTACCCACAGTGATGGGGTTTGGGTCCTTGGCCTGTCAAGGCCAGGTGTGTAGCCTCACATTTCTCTTCACAGAGAAAAGCAAGGCACAATTCTTCCCAAGAATATTCTTATCTCATTTTCTGTACCTGTGTAATGGCAAAGTAGGATGTAATATGGAGATTGTTCACCCACAGTGATGGTGGTTTGGTGCCTTGGCCTATCAGGGCCAAGTGTGTAGCCCCACATTTCTCTTCACAAAAGAAAAGCAAGGCACAATTCTCCCCAAGAATATTTCTGGGTTTCACATTCTCTGAACCTCAGAGAAAGGAAAAACAATATTTATCTCATTTTCTGTGCCTGTTGTGCCAAAGCAGAATGCAATGTGGAGAGTGTTTACCCACAGTGATGGTGTTTAGTTCTTTGACCTGTCAGGGCCAGGTGTGTGGCCCCACATTTCTCTTCACAGAGAAAAGCAAGGCACAATTCTCCCCAAGAATATTCTTATCTCATTTTCTGTGCCTGTGTTTGTGCCAAAGCAGAATGCAATATGGAGATTGTTCACCCACAGTGATGGCATTTTGGTGCCTTGGCCTATCAGGGCCAGGTGTGTAACCCCACATTTCTCTTCACAAAAGAAAAGCAAGGCACAATTCTTCCCAAGAATATTTCTGGGTTTCACATTCTCTGAACCTCAGAGAAAGAAAAAACAATATTTATCTCATTTTCTGTGCCTGTGTTATGCCAAAGCAGAATGCAATGTGGAGATCATTTACCCACAGTGGTGGTGTTTTGGTTCCTTGGCCTGTCAGGGCCAGGTGTGTGACCCCACATTTCTCTTCACAGGGAAAAGCAAGGCACAATTCTCCCCAAGAATATTCTTATCTCATTTGCTGTGCCTGTTGTGCCAAAGTAGGATGCAATATGGAGATTGTTTACCCACAATGATGGTGTTTTGGTGCCTTGGCCTAACAGGGCCAGATGTATGTGTGTGTCAGGACTGAGGGTGACAGTCTCAAGATTCTGTGCAGGGTTGAGTGCTCAGCAGATTCAGTTTAGATGTAATGTAACATAGTGTAATATAATATAGAATAATATAGTATAATAAAATAATTAATTAGCCTACTGATATCAGTGAAGTCAGATGCATCATTCTCTCCCCTCGATGGAGGTTCCCTGCAAAATTCTATACCCAGGGATTTGGAGATCCCGTGGTTTTGGTGCTGGTTTGAGACCTGGGTCTGGGACTGGGACAGAAAACTTCCAATATCCAGTGGTTTAATCCCATAGACCCAAATCCCACCCCTGGAAAAAGCTGTCCTGAGATCCTCAGACCCCCTGCTCCATCCTCTACAGCAAATCCAATCCCAAACAGTCCAAGAGGAGGAATCACCTGGATTGCAAGGCTTTGGAGGCTTCGCTCATTAGCAGAGGAGAATTAGATCCAATTAATCTGCACTAATCCAAAGGCAGAATGAATTCCCACTCAACCTTTAACAAGGAATGTTTTTTTTTAAGATTTAGCACCCCAGAAATTCCCTTTGGGAGTTCCCAAACAAGGCAGGGATTTGCCAGACTGCCCCTGAGATGGTTTAAGGAGTTTGTGGTCCCAACAAAGAGGTTTTCTATTTGGAAAAGTTCTTCCCACTTTTCAGAGGACTCGCCATCCACAGATTTTGGGATTTCAGATGCCCTTGGAAAGCAGCTAGGTCCGGTGCTTTCCTCCTAGGATGATCCAGAATTTGGGATGTGGTGTCTGTTTTGGGACATCCAGACCTGCACTCTCCTCATCCAAAGGGAGGATCTCATCCTGTTACCTCTTCCCTCACTGCAGATCCCAAAAAAAAATCTGGGAAGGGCAACAATCTTCACCATTATGATGCTCCAGCTCCTGTTCACAGATAGGATTTAAAAGGAAAAATTTCTGAGGAAAAGTAGGGTTGATTTGGAGCAAAATAAATCCTGGATGTGGTTTCTAGTTGATCTATGGTCATACCCATGCTGGGCTTGTCATTCCAAAGGGAAAAGGACAGGCCCACCAAGAGGCAGCAGTTTTGGGGAGACCCTCAGGAAAACACATCCCATATCCAAGGATGGGATTTCTCCAACCCACCAAGAGGCAGCAGTTTTGGGGAGACCCTCAGGAAAACAAACCCCATATCCAAGGACGGGATTTCTCCAGCCTTTTTTAGGGAGATTTTGTGGTCAGGGATAAGATCCACGTTCAGCTCTGCTGGAAGGGATCTTCCTGGAGAGCCAGAATCCCTCTGGGATCATCCTGGAGCAGCTCCAATCGAGGGCCAGCCCTGCCGACAGCCCAGCGGTGTCGGATGTTTGGGAAAGGAGAAAGTTCCCACTTAAAATTCCTGACCCAGCTTGAGGGGGATCTCTCCTGGGAAGATCCTCACCACAAGGGTCACAGGAAAAGAGTCTTTGACCTCATTCCAGAAAGAAGGGACATGTCCTGGCTAGCTGGGTTCCAAAGAAATTCCAAATATTCCAGCTAAAAATCTTAGGGAACAAAAAGGTTAAAACCCTCTAAAATTTCAGACTCTCTTCAGCCACTGTTTCTGTGTAAAAACCCCAAATCCCCTTTTTTTCACCCCCCTAAAAAGGTCGAAATTCCATTTTACGGGAGGATGAGGTCCCTCCTCTCCTCCTGGAGGGCTCACAGGGATCCTCTGGCCCCTGGCCACCTCCCAGGTGTCTCTGAGCCCTGGCTCCTGATCCCTGTGGTTCCCACCTGGATCTGAGCCATGGGGAGCCGAGGCTGAGCTGCTCCAGGAGCTTCCAAAGAGCCCCGGCAGGATTCGTGCGTCATCTCCACCTCTGGCTGAGGCACTGAGGGCTGGAGACCCAAAATACGAAACCAAAAAAACCCCAAAACCCTTCCCCCACAAGCATTTGGTTTCCTCCTTTTCTCTTTTTTTTTCCCCCCTCACCCTCCCCCTTTTTTTCCCTTAAATTTAGTCTCCAGATGAAAGCCTTTGGGAAAGAACAGGAAACCCGAAAATTTCTCTTCTCCCGACACAAATATTCCATCCCAGCCCTGGTGGGCAGCTGATGCCACCCCAAAGTTAAACCTGGAAGGGGATGAAGTGAAATTCCCAGCCCTGAGCCACCAGACCTGACTTTTTTTTTAATCCATGAATTAAAAGCTTGTCTTTCCCTGGTTTGGAAAAGGAGATGGGACATTTTTTGGGGAAAGAAGAGGGAGTTTTGCACAACCCTGTCATTAGCAAAGGCCATGGCCAACCCTTTCTCTGAGCCTGAGGTGTTGCAGCTCCAAACTGGGTTGTTTTTTTAACAAATAAACCTATTTTCCCAGGAAAGGTGTTATTTTTAGTTGGGGATCTGGGTCTGTTTACCTGGGTTGTGCAGCCCAGTTTGGTTTCACTGTCCCTAAAGGACCTAGAGCTGATTCCAGGCTCTCAATGGCCTTGAGGAACCCCAAAATCTGCTTCTGGTTTCTTCTCCAGAGGGTCCAGCACCATTCTCTGATACCAGGAGCTCCCAGGGGTTGGGAGAAGCCTCAGGTACCTCAGAAATTAAGGGAGACAGAGGCAGCCTAAGCCCTAAACACCCCAGCCCTCTATAAATCCATCATTTCTCCAGCTATTTCCATCTTCTCCCAGCTCCTGTTCTCGGTCCTTGCAGACGTGGCCCAAATTCCACCAAAAAAACCCCAAACCATTCCTTGTGAATACATTCCCAGCACAGTTTTGGCTTGGAAAAGCTGTCACTGCCCCAGTGGACACCAGCTGGGGGGTCAGCATGGAGCAGGAGGGATTTTAGGATGGAATTATGGTCCAGGAGAGCTTCTAGGGTGGAATTATGGACTGGGAGAGCTTCTAGGATGGAATTATGGACTGGGAGACCTTATAGGATGGAATCATGGACTGGGAGAGTGTCTAGGATGGAATTATGGACCAGGAGAACTTCTAGGATGGAATTGTGGACTGGGAGAGTTTGTAGGACGGAATTATGGACTGGGAGAGCTTCTAGGATGGAATCATGGACAGGGAGAGCTTCTAGGATGGAATTATGGACTGGGAGAGCTTCTAAAATGGAATTATGGACCAGGAGAGTGTCTAGGATGGATATATAGACCAGGAGAGCTTCTAGGACGGAATTATAGACTGGGAGAGTTTGTAGGATGGAATTATGGACTGGGAGAACTTTGAGGATGGAATTATGGACTGGGAGAATTTCTAGGATGGAATTATGGACCGGGAAACCTTTGAGGATGGAGTCACAGACCAGACCATTCTCCTGGAGTGTGAGGGAGTTCAGAGTCATGGATATGAGCTGTGATGGACTTGAAGGAGCTGAGCCTGGGATGTGGCCTCTTCCTGCAAAGTTTTATGGGCCTGGAGCTCCCAGTCCTACTGAGGAATGTCCACAGAGCAGCTAAACAGGGTTTGGAACACATGGGAGGGACGGATCTTGGGAATTACGAGAGGCACCAGTGGTCTGTGGTTTAGATTTGTAAAGGAACACAGAGAAAGGGTGGAAAGCATGCCAAAGGGTGGCTGAACTCTAACGCTAATTATCAGCCTTGTTTTAATGATTGAGATGGTATTTTGGATGGTATTTTTCCCTCTAAGAGGGAAGCTGGAGGGGTTTGGAAGGCATCAATGTGCTGGAATGAGGAAAGAATGGGAAGTGCCAGCAGTGGCAGGTTGGGAGTTCCCGATGGGATGTTGGAGGGTGAATTTCTGCTCCTGGGTTGAGAAGTTGAGGGTGGATGGGCAGTGTCCAGAACTGCCTGGCGAGGTCAGGAATGTGTCTCCAGAGCTGGGTCATGGAATTGTCTGGAATGGAATGAGCCAAGACATGCTGTGACCTGGAACAGCTCCTGGCCCCTGTGTCCATCCCCTCCAAAGTCCATTTCCTCCAGGGCTGAGCATGGAAGGGGTGTTTGTTCTGTCCATGAGACACTGGGTGAAGAGCAGGAAAGGTTTTTGAGCAGTGACAGACAGAAGCTGCCTCCATTTATGGCCATGGAACATCTGGAGTGGGTCCAATGGAGCTGAGCAAGGGCCTGGAGCATCTCGGTGCCCAAGAAAGGCTGAGGGAGCTGGGGCTGCTCAGCCTGGAGAGGAGCCCCAGTGAGAGGGACCTCAGCCCTGGGTGTCCCTGAGTGTCCCTGGGTGTCCCTGGGTGTCCCTGTGTGCAGGGAGGGTCAGAGCAGAGCCAGGCTGTGCTCCAGGGGCCCAGCGATGGCACCAGAACCCTGGGCAGGGACTGATCCCAGGAATTCTCCCGGTACAGGGGGCAGAACTTCTGCCCTGAGCAGTGCCCAGCCCTGAGCAGAGACCAGAGAGGTGGTGGAATCTCCCTCACTGGGGATATTCCAGACCTGTCAGGATGGAATCCTGAGCCCTGTGCTCTGGGATGGCCCTGCTGGAGCAGCTGATCCACCGTGGTCCCTTCCAGCCTGATTCTGTTGGATCACTGAGGATCCCACTCCTCACATCCTTCCATTCTGTCCAAACAATGGGATCCACACACAGCCAGGTCACACAGCCAGGTCACACCCCTCTTCCTCCAACCACACCCCCTATAGATCAAGACAGCCCCAAAAGCAGCCCCTCATCCCCCCTGCCCTCACAGCCACGTTTGAAATCCATCTGCAAACCCCCAAATTTAATTCCTGCCCCTCCAAGCCCCCATTCCTCCCTTTTCCTATCCCAAAATGGTTTCTCCCCTGTTCCTATCCCAAAACAATTCCTTCCCCTTCCTATCCTCAAATGATTTTTCCCCCCATTCCTCTCCCAAAACAATTTCTTCCCCTTCCAATCCCCAAATTATTTTACCCCTTCCTATCCCCAAACAATTCCTTCCCACTTCCTGTCCCAAATCATTTCTCCCCCTTCCTACCCCCAAATGATGTTTCCCCCTTCCTCTCCCAAAACAATTCCTTCTCCTTCCTATCCCCAAATAATTTCTCCTTCTTCCTATCCCAAAATAATTCCTTCCCCTTCCAATCCCAAAACTATTTTCCCCCTTCCTATCCTAAAACAATTTCTTCCCTTTCCTATCCCAAAACAATTCCTCCCCCTTCCAATCCCCAAATGATGTTTCCCCCTTCCTCTCCCAAAACAATTCCTTCTCCTCCCTATCCCCAAATAATTTCTCCTTCTTCCTATCCCAAAATAATTCCTTCCCCTTCCAATCCCAAAATTATTTTTCCCCTTCCTATCCTAAAACAATTCCTTCCCCTTCCTCTCCCAAAACAATTCCTCCTCCTTCCAATCTCCAAATGATGTTTCCCCCTTCCTCTCCCAAAACATTTCCTTCTCTTTCCTATCCCCAAATAATTTCTCCCTCTTCCTATCCCAAAATAATTCCTTCCCCTTCCCATCCCAAAACTATTTTCCCCCTTCCTATCCTAAAACAATTTCTTCCCTTTCCTATCCCAAAACAATTCCTCCCCCTTCCAATCCCCAAATGATGTTTCCCCCTTCCTCTCCCAAAACAATTCCTTCTCCTTCCTATCCCCAAATAATTTCTCCCTCTTCCTATCCCAAAATAATTCCTTCCCTTTCCAATCCCCAAATGATTTCTCCCCCTTTCCATCCCAAAACCCTGCCTCATTTTTGTCGGTGGCTCCTCCCCTCCTGTTTTCAGTGCCCCAGATGTCCTTCCCGTTCTGGAGTGACCACAATCACTCAGCCCGTTCCAGCTGTGGTCTCCCGGGGGCCGGAATGAGCCGGGCTGATTGATATTCCGTGCCCCTGGATAAACACCTCCAGCCCGTGGTTGCCTTTGTGCAGCTGCCAAGGAGCCTCGCAGATGGTTTGGATGCCTTCTCCACATGCAAAGTGTCCCGTTCCTGCTGGAACAGGGGTTGAGGCTGGGGGAAAAGGGAAGGGAAAAGGGGGATGGGAGAGGAGAAGGAAGGAGGGAAAAACTGTCCATGCACCCTGAGCAGGGATGGCACAAATCTGCTCCTGCTTTTCTCTCTCCTACCAAAGCAAGGATTTGGGAATTCTGACTTGGCTCAGGTGGGGGAGCGAAGTCAGGGAGTGAAATGAGGGGTGCATTTGGGACAGCCCCTTCCCAAAGTGTCCTGGGATTGGCCTTCCTGCCTCCCAGAGGGAAATCCTGCAGCAATGGCATCCAAGAGTGTTTTCACTTGTTCCCATCTTGGAATGGCTTCAACTTCCACGCCCTGAGATTCCAACCTTCAATGGGAAAGGATTGATCCAAGAGATGTCCTGGTGGACAAGAGCCAGTAGGATCCTGGAGGGATCCCATGCTTCCCTTCAGGACTCATTTCTTCGGGACTGTCATCAAAGAGAGGGGGTTTTTTTGTTCCCATCTTGGAATGACTGCAACTTCCCACATGCTTCAAGGGGGAAGAATTGATCCAAGAGATGTCCTGGTGGACAAGAGCCAATGGGATCCTGGAGGGATCCCTTGTTTCCCTTCAGATCTCATTTCTTCAGCAATGACAACCAAGAGTGTTCTTGCTTGTTCCCATCTTGGAATGACTGCAGCTTCCAAGCTCTGAGATTCCAACCTTCCACGGGAAAGGATTGATCCTGAGATGTCCTGGTGGACAAGAACCAGTGGGGTCCTGGAGGGATCCCTTGTTTCCCTTCAGATCTCATTTCTTCAGGAATGACATCCAAGAGAGTTTTTGCTTGTTCCCATCTTGGAATGACTTCAGCTTCCATGCCCTGAGATTCCAACCTTCCACGGGAAAGGATTGATCCAAGAGATGTCCTGGTGGACAAGAACCAGTGGGATCCTGGAGGGATGCCATGCTTCCCTTCAGGTCTCATTTCTTCAGGAATGACATCCAAGACATTCCATCTTGGAATGACTTCAACTTCCCGCGTGCTTCAAGGGGGAAGGATTGATCCAAGAGATGTCCTGGTGGACAAGAGCCAATGGGATCCTGCAGGGATCCCATGTTTCCCTTCAGGACTCATTTTTCCAGCTCTGAAGTAATCAGTGATGTCCTCAATCACGAAGAATTCCAGTGCCATTCCCACCTTCCATGTCTCCATCCATGAGAAACGCAGCTCTGGATTTGGAAGAGGCAAATCCCTGAGGGATAAACAGGATCATCCCTTCAGCATTGCCTGGGTGATGGATAAACACCCAAAACACTCTGGGATGTGAGATATGTGTGAGATTTCCCTGTTTTCTTAACAGTTTGTGAATTCCTTTGGACTTCCATCATCCCTGAATCCTACTATTTCTTCCAAGGAAAGAAATGTATGACTTTTCCAGCTCCATGTCCTGAACTACGTGGATCAATTCAAACAGCACAATGGAACCCTCAAACTCAGTTTCACCAAAATTCCAAGAGGTTTTCAATAAGCTTTTCCAACTAGATCCTTTGGAATTCTCTGTGCTTTGGAATTCTCTGTGCTTTGGAATATTGTTACCAGTGTCTCAGGAGGGACAGATTTATCATTAACAGGCCAAGCTTCCCCAATTTTCTGCTTTCTTCTTGGAATTTAGCCTGGATCTCCTTGGAGAAATGACCAGGAGAAAAGGAAAACACAGGGAGAAGCCAAGTTGTTGATACTGTGAATGTTTTTATAAATTCATGGAAAAAAAATGTTTGGAGGAGCTCTTTGGGCAAACAGAAAGGAACGGCCTGTTTGGATTCCAGCACAATGGGAAATATGGGATTTTCCCTTCCTGTTTTATCAGAGATTCATGGATTGATTTGGGTTTGGGAGGGGCCTTAAAGATTATCCCATTCCACCCCCTGCCATGGGCAGGGACAGCTCCCACTATCCCAGGGTGATCCAAGCCCTGTCCAGCCTGGCCTTGGACACTTCCAGGGGTCCAGGGGCAGCCACAAATTCTCTGGAAAGGCTGTTCCAGTGTTCCACCATTACATTAAAATTTACAAATTTTTATAATAAAAAATAAAAATTGTTTTAAAATTCATTATTCAAATTATAAATTTTTGTAATTGTCATTATAAAAATTTCTTCAGTGGGAATGAACCCTCCTGTGTTTTAAACCCATTCCCCCTTGTGCTCCCAGGAGGTCTCCTTAGATGGGAGGACTGGAGGGATTTGGGATAGGAGAGGAGGATGATGAGGCTCCTCTCCAGGACACAGAGGGGACAAACAGCTTTTGGCTGTGTTGAACCCCAGGAATGTGGATCCAACAATCCCAAAATGCAGCTGCTCCTGATATCAGTCCATATTTCCATTTGAAAAAGGTTTTCAAAGAGTTTCAGTCAATGTAGGAGCTCCACAAACCATTCCAGGAGCTCCAGAGGCTCCTGGCTTCACCTGTGGGTGTTCCTCACCAGGTTCCCCTACCTGCAATCCCCGTTCCTGACCCAAATCCCCTCCCCTTCCCCTGTGGCTCCCAGGATTTTCAGGGAGCAGCTGTGTTATCCTGAATTTTAGGGCAGTGCCCAGGTGACAGCTCCCAAATACCCACTCACCCTTCCCTCAACTCATCATCCATCACCGGGGAATTCCAGGAAGGAAACCATCACTGAGATGTTTTATCCCTGCTCCAAGTTTTTCTGGAATGGCTTTTCCAAGCAAGGAATGGGGGGAGAGAGGCCAGAAATGATGGAGAGGAGGAAGAAGAGATTTCTCTGGGGGGTTCAGGTCTTGGTAACAGCGACGGATCCTTCTGATGGGAAGCTCAGACAGTTCCCGAATTTTTGAGTCCCACTGGATTCTTATCAGCACTTAATGCTCAGGATGACTCAGGATAATTCTTTGATGACTCAGGATTAAATCATTTAAGAAATCATTTCCATGCAGAGGTCACGATTTTAATACAATTTAATACAATTTTTTAAAACAATCATCTTTTTAACTGCTTCTAGGGCAGCTCTTGGCTCCCCAAATTGTCCCCCTACAAAGCAGCAGTCCAGAGGTGTCCCACCACCATTCCCTTCAAATTTTTGGGAGGATTTGGGGGGCTCAAAGTACCCAAAAATCAATGATTGTGTGGTTTGTTATCAGTTTTTCCAGCACAAGGAGTATGCACCCACCACAAAATTCAGCACTTTCTCCTTTTCTGGCCACATATTTCAGTGGGATGAGAAATGAAACCTCTTAAAAGTGAAATTGCCCTTTGCAATTTGTGAGGATTTTGGAAAAGGGGGAGATTTCCCCTCTCATTTCAGAGCACTTTTGGAGGACTGTTTTTGTCTCAGAGTTGTTTCTCCACTGTGTTTCTTTTAATGTTTACTCAAATTGATTTATTTTGTCATAAGAACTGATTTTATTTTAGGCAAGAGCACTTTGAGGGCTCCATTAAATCTTTATTTACTTTCTTGTCTGCAGAAAAGACGTCAAGGACATCCACATTTTGTCCTGAGCCAAATTTTGTGGGGCCTTGTGTTGTTTTTTGGTTTTTTCCTTTGTCTTTTGTACCTTCCAGAGAACTGAGAAATAAATGAACTCTTTTTTCCCAGTGTAAATTATCCTGCAAATAATGCGCCAGAGGGAAGGGTTTTCCTAGTTTTCATGAATAGGAAATGTATTTTTCTTCTCCTAAGAGGCAGAGAAAATGCAATAAATTATTTCCTTTTTTTTTTTTTTTTATCACGTGGATGTTGAGGAATTTTCGCTCCTGACCCACACTCCCAGTTGAAGCTTTAGAAGAAAGGCTGTGATTTGTCTGGTCCTTTTCATCCACACTAAATTAGAGATAAGAAATCAGCTGCTAAACAAGGAGATTTTCAGTGGTTTTCACATCCTAAAAACCACCAAACTGAATTAATCCGTGTCGGCTCCGAGCCTGGACCAGCCAAAGGGCTTTGAAGAAATTCTGGTTTTCCTTTAATCTCAGGGAATCACATTGGTGAGGAAGGATGAATTCCTCCATGGTGGAGTTTTGATATCCATGGATCATGCTGAGATCTTGTTCCTGTTTGGATTTCCACAAGTTTGGAATTTTTGTGCGAGTTCAACGAGGAGTTTTTGGCAGATAAGAGCAGATGGTTTTGTCAGATAAGAGCACCATCATATTTTCTGAAAAATCCCTTTGCCCAGGACTTTGCTCCTGGGAAGCTGAGAAGCCTCAGAGAAAAATGAAAACAATAATTATCTGATTTGCTTCTCCTGTATTTTGCTGCTTTGGAATGTGTTTGGAGATTGTTTACCAGCAGGTGATTGTTTCATTGTTTTTGTGAGAATTCGTTTTCTTGGGAATTCGTGGGAATTTCGTTTTTACTTAATGACCAATCACCATCAAGCTGTGTCAGGACTCTGGAAGGAGTCATGAGTTTTTATCATTATTATCTTTTTAGCCTTCTGGCTGTATCCTTTCTGTATTCTTTAGTTTAGTATTCTTTAATATAATATAGATCATAAAATAATAAATTAGCCTTCTGAGAACATTGAATCAGATTCACCATCCCTCCCTTCTGCAGGGTCTCAGAAAATACCACAGGTGGTTCCTGTTCCTTTTGCTTCCCAGGTGATTCCTGTGTCCAGCACTCAATGACCTCGTGCCTGAGGGCAGACACAGCTCTGGGAGCAGATTTGGGGCAGATTTGGGGCAGATTTGGGGCAGATCTGCCACTTTGAGCGTTTCATTCTCAGTCTTGCAGCTGGAATTCCACGGGTGGGTGCAGTTACCCAGCCCAAAGCAGAGGAGTTCCCTGAGGACACGGAGCTGGGAGTGAGCGATGCCTTGAGGGGTTGTGGAGCCCTTCAGAGGGACCTGGACAGGCTGGGGAGATTGGGAGGAAACTTCTGGAAATCACAAGAGCAGGTCCTGGACCTGGGAAGATCATCCAGTTCCACCCCTGCCATGGTGGGGACACTTCCACTGTCCCAGGGTGATCCAGCCTGGCCTTGGACACTTCCAGGGATCCAGGAGCAGCTCTGGGAATTCCATCCCAGCTCCTCCCCACCCTCCCATCCAGGAATTCTTTCCCAATATCCCATCTAAATCTACTTCTTTCAGCTCAAAGCCATTCCCTGTGTCCTGTCCCTCCATCCCTTGTCCCCAGTCCCTCTCCAGCTCTCCTGGAGCCCCTTCAGGCCCTGAAAGGGGCTCTGAGCTCTCCTTGGATCCTTCTTCTCTCCACATGAACATTCCCAGCTCTCCCAATTTGGCTTCAGAGTAGAGGGGCTCCAGCCCTGGGAAAAACTTCTCTGGAGTTGCCTCCTCTGGATCTCTCCAGCAGTTCCACATTATTCCAATCTTGACAATCCCAGAGCTGGACACAGTTTATCCTTATGGAACAAAACTTGGGATAATTCAAAACCTTCTAGAGCCAACCTCTAAGAAGGAGCGGGCAATATTCCTAGGATAGGTTTCCCAATGGAATGCCAGCTCTGGTTCTTCACAGAGAGCCCTCTCCATGCAGGGGGGTCCCGGTGTCCCCTCTGTTGTTGGTGGTCACAGGGGTTTGTTGAGGATGGAAGAGACAGGATCTTGATTCTATGATCAGAAGGCTTGATTTATTATATTATGATATATATATAACATTATAACTATGCTACATAGAGATAGAAAGGAAAAGAGGCTTCTTCTGAAGCTGGCTAAGTTAAGAAAGAGATAGAAAAGAATGAATAACAAAGGTCTGTCTGTCTCGGCAGAGAAGATAGCGGGTCAACCGTGAGTGGTCAGCAGATCCAAACATCTACAGGAGACCAATCACAGGTGGACCTGTTGCATTCCACAGCAGCAGATAATAATTGTTTACATTTGCTGCTGAAACTTCTCAGCTCCAGCAGGAAAAATCTTACAAAAAAGATTTTTCACAAAGAATGTCTGCGACACCCTCCTCAGGTGCAGTGACTCCTCTCTGTCCCCGTTCTTTCCCACAGATGGATTCTGCCTTCCGGAGTGGGACGGCATCGTGTGCTGGCCCGAGGGCGTGCCCGGCAAGGTGGTGGCCATGCCCTGCCCCGAGTACATCTACGACTTCAACCACAAAGGTGGGTGTGGAGCCCCAGCACAGGAAATTTCCGACAGCCAGGAAATTCCAAATTCCCCTCCCACTGTGCGTTGGGTGTTGTCCCATCCCAGCAGGCGTTTTATCACAGGCACGCTGATATCAGTTATTGCACTGAGCATAATTAACAACAGAAATAAAAATTGTGTCTTTATAGCAAAGTTCCTTTAACACCACACATGTAAAATCCACTTCAGTATTTGTGAAAAGCCAATGTTATAATATATGGAGCCTATAACAGGCTACACCAGGGGATGAATTTCCTGACATTTTCCCTCCAATTCCACGTCTCCTCTCTCTCAGGGCAGGGATGAATTTGAGATGAATTTCCTGCCATTCTCCCTCTGATTCCATGTCTCCTCTCTGTCTAGGCAGGGATGAATTTGGGATGCATTTGGGATGAATTTCCTGCTGTTCTCCCACTCATTCTGCCTCTCCTCTCTGTCAGCAGGGATGAGTTTGGGGTGAATTCCCTGCCATTTTCCCATTTATTCCATGTCTTCTCTCTTTCTGGGCAGGGATGGATTTGGGGTGAATTTGGGATGAATTTGGGATGAATTCCCTGCCATTTTCCTGCTCATTCCATGTCTCCTCTGTCTCTAGGAAGGGATGCATTTGGGATGAATTTGGGATGAATTTGGGATGAATTCCCTGCCATTTTCCTGCTCATTCCATGTCTCCTCTCTCTCTCAGCAGGGATGAATTTGGGATTAATTTTGGATGAATTCCCTGCCATTTTCCCGCTCATTCCATGTCTCCTCTCTCTCTCGGCAGGGATGAATTTGGGATTAATTTGGGATGAATTCCCTGCCATTTTCCTGCTCATTCCATGTCTCCTCTGTCTCTAGGAAGGGATGCATTTGGGATGAATTTGGGATGAATTCCCTCCCATTTTCCCACTCATTCCATGTCTCCTCTCTCTCTGGGCAGGGATGAATTTGGAATGAATTTCCTGCCGCCTTCCCGCTCATTCTGTGTTTTCCCTTTCTTGGGCAGGGATGAATTTGGGATGAATTTCCTGCCATTCTCCCTCTGATTCCGTGTCTCCTCTCTCTTGGCAGGGATGAATTTGGGATGAATTTGGGGTGAATTTGGGATGAATTTGGGATTAATTTCCTGCCATTTTCCTGCTCATTCCATGTCTCCTGTCTCTTGGCAGGGATGAATATGGGGTTAATTTGGTGTGAATTTCCTGCCATTATCCTGCTCATTCCATGTCTCCTCTCTCTCTCTCTCAGGGAAGGGATGAATTTGGGGTGAATTTGAGGCGATTTTGGGGTGAATTTGGGGTGAATTTGAGGTGAATTTGGGATGAATTTGGGATGAATTTCCTGCCATTTTCCTGCTCATTCCATGTCTCCTGTCTCTTGGCAGGGATGAATTTGGGATTAATTTGGGATGAATTTCCTGCCATTATCCTGCTCATTCCATGTCTCCTCTCTCTCTGGGCAGGGATGAATTTGGGATGAATTTCCTGCCGCCTTCCCGCTCATTCTGTGTTTTCCCTTTCTTGGGCAGGGATGAATTTGGGATGAAATTCCTGCCATTCTCCCTCTGATTCCGTGTCTCCTCTCTCTTGGCAGGGATGAATTTGGGATGAATTTGGGGTGAATTTTGGATGAATTTGGGGTGAATTTCCTGCCATTTTCCCGCTCATTCCATGTCTCCTCTCTCTCTCTCGGCAGGCCACGCTTACCGCCGGTGTGACCTGAACGGGAGCTGGGAGCTGGTCCCGGGCAACAACCGCACCTGGGCCAACTACAGCGAGTGCGCCAAGTTCCTCACCAACGAGACGAGGGAAAGGGTAGGCATTGCCATTCCTGCACACAGCAGGAATTCCTGGCCTCACACCAGGCCAACCCACGGACCTCTGTCTCATTTAAAACCCCAGATGAGCTCCAGCTCATCTTCCTCCTCTTGGAAACCCGTCCTGAGCTTGCCAAAGCCACATCGTGCTTTGATGGGCAATGGTTTGATTGGAAAATTGTCCTCAAAGGCAGAAAAGTTTCCTGCAGCTGCCATGATCCCATTCCTGAAGGGATCTTGGGGAAAATTGGAGCGGTCTCGGGGGCGCTCAGAAGTGGTTGGAGGTTGTTCCATGGCATTGAGACTACCTCTGCCACAGCAGGAAATGATTTTGCTGCCAGGTTGTTATCAAAAATTCCAATGTTTTTGTGGCTGTCTCTGGGAGGGAATGTCCAAACACATGTGGAATCAAACCCAGAGCAACTGGTTGGGAGAGCTGGGAGTGTCCAGCCTGGAGAGGAGAAGGCTCCAGGGAGAGCTCAGAGCCCCTGCCAGGGCCTGAAGGAGCTCCAGGAGAGCTGGAGAGGGACTGGGGACAAGGGATGGAGGGACAGGACACAGAAAATGGGTTGGAGCTGAAGGAAGTAGATTTAGATGGGATATTGGGAAAGAATTCCTGGCTGAGGGGATGGAGAGGCCCTGGCACAGGGTGCCCAGAGCAGCTGTGGCTGCCTCTGTATCCCTGGAAGTGTCCAAGGCCAGTTTGGAGCAGACTGGGACAGTGGGAGGTGTCCCTGGCTATGGCAGGGAGTGAAATTGGATGATCCTTATGATCCCTTCCCACCCAAAACCTAACTGGCAATCCATTATCTTGAATTAATTCTGGTGTAGTCACAATGTGGAAACAGTGGCACCAGTCCAAAGTTGGAAAAGGGTTTCAGATATGGAGAGGGTATGGTGTGCTCCTGGGAAAAAAAATTAATAAATCCTTGGGCCATATATTTACAAAAATTCAGATAATGATAAAATAGCAGTTGCCAGAAATTTCCTTCTTCCCTGTTAGCCAGCCTGGGGCTCTGTAGTGCCAGAAGTCTGGAAGGAATTCCATGCTAAGGTGACATCAAAGCTGTCCCTGGTGTCCCTTGGGAGGATGTGACCTCCTTGTCCCACAGAGGATGACGCTCCCACCCACATGCACCTGTAATTCCCAAAGAATTTACCCAAACCCTCTGGTTTTCCAGTGGCTCTTGGAAGAGTCCCCTTGGACACGGGGCATGGCATCAGGAACTGATCAGCTGCAGGGAGGATTATCCCAGACAGCTGGAGATAAGGATCTAACCACAGCTTCCTTCAGGATGGTCCAGGGGCCCTTTGGGACAATGTTCTTAATTTTAAATTTAACCACAGAGTAAGGCTTTTTGGAGTCAGGGCTGGTTTTGTTTGGGTTTTGTTTTGTTTTTTAGTTTGGATTTTTTGGTTGATTGGTTGTTTTTTGGTTTGGTTTGGTTTTGGTTTTTGGGAGATTTTGTTGCTTTTTGTTGTTGTTGTTGTTGTTGTTGCTTGTTTCTCCTTAAGAGTGAAGCAACCCTTGAATGAAGTGGTTTAGGAAAATAAGGAAATGAGGGAAAGGAGGAAATGAGTTCTTTGAGCTGCTGAGTGTTTTCTCTCACATGGACAAGGAGCAGAAGGTTGTGTGCACTGGATGCTGCTCCAGCCACTCCAGCAAAGGCCTGGATGATGTTCCCTTCCAGAACCAGTTTGGTGGGATTTTCCCAGTTCATAGTGGAAAGAACTCCTTGAGCCCCAGAGTTTTCTGGGAAGGTCCCAGAGCAGGTGTTGGGGTCATGGAGCACCTTGATCAAACTTTTGACCTCTCTGAAATCATCTCCCCCATCCCACACCCTGGGGTGGGAATTGTCCAGCTGATTTCCAAGATTTCCCTCATCTTGGGAAAGGACATCCTTCCTTTTCACCCTCCCACTGGCAGGACTTGTCAGGGTGACTTGCTAAAGGAAGGGCACAAAGAACAACAGAGTTGCCCATTTTTATTTTTTTTTTTCACCACAAGGAAGAAATAGTGACTTTCCACCTCCAGGGTGATTTAAAAGGCTGAAAGCAAAATCTCCCGTGATGGGTTTGATGTGTCTGACTCTCTGTGTGTGTCCCCTGAGTGGTCACAGGGTGAGGAGTTTTTGCTTCTTTTTGCCAAGATCAGGATTAAATGTGCCAGAAGGAATTTCTTGTTGGGACTCAGATGTTTATCAGTTCTTATCTCTGTCACAGTCTCACAAACCCTGAGTTCTGCAGCACTTCACTCCAACAAACTAAAAATGGAGCCCCATCTCTCTCTGCAAGGCCTTTGAAGGATCAACTGTCCAATTAAGAAATGACACCGAAATTATTTTCACTTTTTACCCAATAACCAATCACCCATGCCTGCAATGGGGACTTTTTATCCAATTACACAAAACCACCCAAAACCCATGGAGAAGGCAATGACAAAAGTGAAAAAGAAGGAGAAGAAGAAAGAGGAGAAGGAGGAGGAGAAGGAGGAGAAGGAGAAGGAGAAGGAGAAGGAGAAGGAGAAGGAGAAGGAGAAGGAGAAGGAGAAGGAGAAGGAGAAGGAGAAGGAGAAGGAGAAGGAGAAGGAGAAGGAGAAGGAGAAGGAAAGAGAAGAAGAAGAAGAAGAAGAAGAAGAAGAAGAAGAAGAGGAAGAAGAAGAAGAAGAAGAAGAAGAAGAAGAAGAAGAAGAAGAAGAAGAAGAAGAAAGTGAAGAAGAAGAAAGTGAAGAAGAAGGTGAAGAAGAAGACAAACCTCCACCCCAAAACCTCCACCTTGCTTTATCCATATTACTAAATTCTAAACCCTTAAACTCTGAGTTTCCCACCCTGTGATCTCACACACTTCTATCCAAACTCCACACCCACAATCCCAGTTCTGTCATTTCCATTTTGGGACCTTCTCAACAGCCTCAGGTCAGTGCAGTGTTCTCTTGGGGGTCAGAGCCTGGCAGCACAGAAATCTGAAATTCTCAGCAGCCAGGGCTCCAACACCAGGGGTGTCACAGCACAGGGGACTCGAGCTCTGCTTCCCAGCAGAGACATTTACAGGAGGTGTCACCTCAGTTTTATTCTCAACCTCTTGGAAAATTCCTGCTCCTCATGAGCTCTCCCTTAAGGAGCTGTTTTAATAATCCATCCCAAAATCTCAATCCTCATTATCCTGTAGCCAAAGCTGAGGCATCTTTTGCCAGGAATTTTCTGTCATAGTTACAAAGGTGAATGGAATAATATTTAATATTCAGACAAATTAAACCATCATCACTGTTCAGATTAAATGACCAGGCTGGTCTTACTTAAGTGGTGCTTACCTAGGGCAAAGAACATGGAAAAAAAAAGATGTTTCTGCCAGCTTTGAAATCATGTCTTAATCAACAAAAGCTTTTTAATGACATCTATTTATCATTTTTTATTCTTATTATCATTAACTTTATATTTGCAAGAGGTTTCTTCCTCACTTCAGCGATTCTGTCACAGAGTTCCTTGATTTTATCACAGAGGTGGCTGAATTATTGTGACAATCCAATTACTGTGAATTATTGTGACATCCACTGCAGGTCTCTTGGGCCTTGGGCTATGAAAACCACTCTGGAAATAAAAGAGAGGGAAAAAAATGTTCTTTTTCCCTCAGTGTGCTGATGCCTTTACTCACAGAGAGCACACAAGGCCTCTTGTCACATTAAATGTGACACTGCAGCCCTGGGATTAATAAACCTTCCTTTGATATCTCTTTTTCTCATGGAGTAGATTTTCAACATCTCTTTATTATTATTATTATTATTATTATTATTATTATTATCATTATTATTATTATTATTATTATTATTATTATTACTATTATTATTAGCCTTGTATTTGCAAGAGGTCTCTTCCTCAGCCCTGCCCTCAGCAATTCTGTGCCTTGTCATGAAATTCCCCAAATTTATCACAGATGTGGCTGAATTCTGGTGACAAATGAAGCACTATCTCTGCATCCTCTGCAGGTCTCTTGGGCCTTGGGCTATGAAAACCACTCTGGAAATAAAAGAGGAGGAAAAAAATGCTCTTTTTCCCTCAGTGTGCTGATGCCTTTAGTCACAGAGAGCACACAAGGCCTCTTGTCACATTAAATGTGGCTCTGCAGCCCTGAGATTAATAAACCTGCCTTTGATATTTCTTTTTCTCATGGAGTAGATTTTCAACATCTCTTTATTAATTTTAATAATAATAATAATATTATTATTATTATTAGCCTTGTATTTGCAAGTGGTCTTTTCCTCAGTCCTGCCTTGCCTCATAGTGATTCTGTGCCTTGTCATGGAATTCCCTGATTTTATCACAGAGGTGGCTGAATTCTGGTGACAAATGAAGCACTATCTGCGCATCCTCTGCAGATCTCCTGGGCCTTGGGCTATGAAAACCACTCTGGAAATAAAAGAGAGGGAAAAAATGTGCTTTTTCCCTCAGTGTGCTGATGCCTTTAGTCATGGAGAGCACACAAGGCCTCTTGTCACACTTAAATGTGGCTCTGCAGCCCTGGGATTAATAAACCTTCCTTTGATATCTCTTTTTCATGGAGTAGATTTTCAACATCTCTTTATTAATATTATTATTATTATTATTATTATTATTATTATTATTATTATTATTATTATTATCCTTGTATTTGCAAGAGGTCTTGCCCTCAGTGATTCTGTGCCTTGTCATGGAATTCCCTGATTTTATCACAGAGATGGCTGAATTCTGGTGACAAATGAAGCACTATCTGTGCATCCTCTGCAGGTCTCTTGGGCCTTGGGCTATGAAAACCACTCTGGAAATAAAAGAGAGGGAAAAAATGTTCTTTACCCCTCAGTGTGCTGATGCCTTTAGTCACGGAGAGTACACAAGGCCTCTTGTCACACTTAAATGTGGCTCTGCAGCCCTGGGATTAATAAACCTTCCTTTGATATTTCTTTTTCATGGAGTAGATTTTCAACAACAACAGCAACAACAACAACAACATATTATTATTATTATTATTATTATTATTATTATTATTATTATTATTATTAGCCTTGTATTTGCAAGAGGTCTTGCCCTCAGCCCTGCCCTCAGCGATTCTGTGCCTTGTCATGAAATTCCCCGAATTTATCACAGAGGTGGCTGAATTCTGGTGACAAATGAAGCACTATCTCTGCATCCTCTGCAGGTCTCTTGGGCCTTGGGCTATGAAAACCACTCTGGAAATAAAAGAGGAGGAAAAAAATACTCTTTACCCTTCAGTGTGCTGATGCCTTTGCTCACAGAGAGCACACAAGGCCTCTTGTCACATTAAATGTGACACTGCAGCACTGGGATTAATAAACCTTCCTTTGATATCTCTTTTTCTCATGGAGTAGATTTTCAACATCTCTTTATTAATTTTAATATTATTATTATTATTATTATTATTATTATTATTATTAGCCTTGTATTTGCAAGTGGTCTTTTCCTCAGTCCTGCCTTGCCCTCAGTGATTCTGTGCCTTGCCATGGAATTCCCTGATTTTATCACAGATGTGGCTGAATTCTGGTGACAAATGAAGCACTATCTGTGCATGCTCTGCAGGTCTCTTGGGCCTTGGGCTATGAAAACCACTCTGGAAATAAAAGAGGGGAAAAAAATGTGCTTTTCCCCTCAGTGTGCTGATGCCTTTACTCACAGAGCGCACACAAGGCCTCTTGTCACATTAAATGTGGCTCTGCAGCCCTGGGAGTAATAAACCTTCCCTTGATATTTCTTTTTCATGGAGTAGACTTTCAACAACAACAACAACAACAACTTATTATTATTATTATTATTATTATTATTATTATTATTATTATTATTATTATTATTATTATTAGCCTTGTATTTGCAAGAGGTCTTGCCCTCAGCCCTGCCCTCAGCGATTCTGTGCCTTGTCATGGAATTCCCTGATTTTATCACAGATGAGCCACATCTGGTGACAAATGAAGCACTATCTGTGCATCCTCTGCAGCTCTCTTGGGCCTTGGGCTATGAAAACCATTCTGGAAATAAAATGTTTTTTCCCCTCAGTGTTCTGATGCCTTTACTCACAGAGAGCACACAAGGCCTCTTGTCACACTTAAATATGGCTCTGCAGCCCTGGGATTAATAAACCCTCCTTTGATATCTCTTTTTCATGGAGTAAATATGTCCAGAGATGTCAGAACAGGGGAATTTGGGCACACTGAGCCGTTGTCTTGAGCGAGAGATGGTTTTCTATTATTATTTCCCTCCCTGGGGAGCAGCATCTTTGCGTCACCACCAACAGCTGCATTTACCCAAGGTTTTGCCAGGAGATCGTGGCTGACTCTGAGCAGATGCAACCCGGGGGAATTTTAAGAAACTGGGATTTTAGAAAAAAAAAAAAAAAAAAAAGAAAACCAACTGTCTGTGGCTATAAATATATGGATTTGCTGGCTATCTCTGGAAATAGGCCTGGACCTATAGATAGCTGGAGATATCCACACCTAAATAAACACCACGTGCATGCACACATCTCCAGCCAGGGATGTTTGTTTAGGTGGGGAGTTTTCCCATTTTAGCCATGCTGGGATAATTTTAAGATTGGCAAAAGCAGCAAACAGAGGGCCCCAGAGCAAGCTGGTGTCCTGCTCTGAATAAATGGGGATTATTTCACACAGAGCAGCTCGGAAACCGCTCTCTGCAAAGAGCAAAGTGTGTTAAAGCCATCAGAGCCTGCAGAATTAACAGCTCGTAACTGCCCGGGGGGCAGCAGCTCCTGGGCTGCTTCCTCAGGGAAAATCACCACTGCAGGATGGGAACTGACAGCCCTGGAGGCTGAGTCCTCCTTTAGTCAGGTGGGATGAAGCAATCCAGGGAAGCGTTTCCTCAAATTTCTTCCAGGTAATATTAAAGACGGAGGGAACAATCAGCTGGAAGTGTCCAAGGTCAGGTTGGACAAGGCTTGGAGCAGCGTGGGACAGTGAAAAGTGTCCCTTCCATGAGGGACAAGACCATCCCATCCCACCCCTGCCATGGCAGGGACACTTCCCACTGTCCCAGGCTGCTCCAAGCCCCATCCAGCCCGGCCTTGGACACTTCCAGAGATCCAGGGGCACCCACAGCTGCTCTGGGAATTCCATCATGGTTTCTCCCCATCCTCCTAGCCAGGAATTCCTTCCCTATACCCCATCTGAATCCATTCTCTTTCAATTTGAACCCAATCTCCTCATTCTGTCCCTCCATCCCCTGTCCCCAGTCCCTCTCCAGCTCTCCTGGAGCCCCTCCAGGCCCTGCCAGGGGCTCTGAGCTCTCCCTGGAGCTTCTCCTCTCCAGGGGAACATTCCCAGCTCTCCCAGCCTGGCTCCAGAGCAGAGGGGGCTCTGTGACCTCCTCTGGATTTGCTTCAGCAGCTCATCATTAATGTGGATTTGTTCTGTTCCCACACTTTTCCCTAAGCATCCCTTCCTGGCCATGAAGGAGACAGGGAGCAGATTTAAAAGGACCTCGGGCCTGGCCCTTCTCCTTTGTTCCCTGAATTCCCCTAAAACCAGGAGGGAGGGTGACCTGGATTTGCTCAATCTCTGGATAAAATGCAGCACAAATGATGAATGATGAACCTCAGGCAGCTTTTTAGCCCATTTCTCCCCAAATTCCATACAACCCCAGACTGTGGCTCCCTTACCTTCCACACATCCAGCCAATAGCAGCAGGATCATTTTTCAGGTCACTTTTCCAACAGTGGCAGCAACAATGACATGTTTGGCTCAAAACCCAGGAATATCCCCCAATTCCCATCTCCCCCAAAAGAACAGGGATGCCAAACACAGCTGGTTTTAAAGCAGGTCCAACCCATCCCTTTCCCAAGGGTGAGCTGAAGGGTCAATGGGATCTCCACCTCCCAAAATCCCGGGGAAGGGGAGTCAGAGCCAGCAACTTGGGAGGTTGGCTCAGCTTGGGAACCACCACCAGCAGCAGGATGGGCCATGCTCAGATCCAACCCCAATCCTGTCTTCATCTGCTCCTGCCTGTCTGTAGCGTGAGGGTTTGACGGCTTCCCGGGAATTCGGAGGGGCCTGGAGAATCCATCCCCTTCCAAACACAATGGGAAGGGCCCAGCGTGTTGCAGGGCTGCTTTATCTAAACCCCATTGTTCCAAGCAGCAGTCCTGGAGCTCTCTGGGGTCCTGGGAAAAGCAAACAACTTTGTGGAGCCTCAAAGTGACGGCACAGGAGCGGGTTTGGATTGTTTTGTCCCCGATTTCCACAAAGGACTGTCAGCAAAGTGTCAGGCGTTTGCAGCAGGACACGGGCAGAGGTTTTCAAGTCTGTGGAGGAATCAAAAAAAATTATGTGGGAGATGTTTTGTTCATAATTTCAATTAACCCCGAGGTGCCATCCTCATTCCGTGCCTATGGATTTGGTCTGGTGCGTTCCTGGAAATAGAATCTGAGAGTCCTGGAATGGTTTGGGTTGGAAAGGAGCTTAAAGATGATTTTTTTGGACATGTGTGTCTAAATTGGGGTGTCTGAGAGTAAATGGGAGTGTCTGAGGCTAAATTGGGGATCTTTTGTGAGAGCTGATTCCAGACTGGGAGGATTTCAGAGCCTGGAATCTCTGTGGATGAGGGGAACAGAGTCCTGCAGGAACAGGGTCAAAAACACTCAAAGTTTTCCCTGAGGCTTTGGAAATCAGTGCCTGTTCTGTGCCTTCTGTGAATATCCCATTTTGTGACTATCCCATTTTGTCAATATCCCATTTTGCCAATATCCCATTTATCTTTTTATCCAGTCGCATTTTCCTGTTAAAAAACATACAAGAAAAGCAAGGACAGAGATTTTTTGGCTTTGTTTATCACTCAAAGCAGCAAACCCTCAATTCCAAACGTGTCCTTAATGACACCTGAATCAGCAGCTCGGAGAAGCTTTGCAGAAATTCCATCTGGAAAATCCTTATTTATGCTTCCCTGTGCTGCTGATCCCACCTTTCACAGCCTTCCCATTCCTCAAAAAAAACACTGGATCCCTCCCAGCTTCACAGCCCAAGTGCTGCTGGTGTCTCACTAAAGGGGAATAAAAAGGATGAAAGGAAAACTTTGGATAGAGGGTACAGCTCCCTGAAACTCAGGATAGGATTTGCCACCAGAAAATTCCTGCTCTGTCTGGTTTTCCTTTTTCTTTTGCACACATGGCAAGAGTTGAAAGAGTGGAGGGTTCCTGCAGGAATCTAATTCATGGAATCCTGGAATCCTGAATTGATTGGGGTTGGAAGAGACCTTGAAGTCCAGCCAGTTCCAGCCCTGTGTCATGGGCAGGGACGCTTCCACCAGCCCAGGTTGCTCAAATCCCTGAATATCCTGATTAAATTATAATTAAATTGAATCACATTGGTTTAGTTGCCACACTTTATGGACCAGGATCTCGTGGCAAGGCCAGGTTTGGCCTCTTCCAGCAAGGGATGACCAGGGATGGTCAGCCTCTCCTCAGGGTGGACTTCCAGGAGACTTCCAGGGAACTTGCTGGAGTGATGGATCTCCAGGTTGTATCCATGGCTGGGCCATCGTGGCCTT
Source organism: Geothlypis trichas (assembly GCA_009764595.1). Taxonomy (NCBI): domain Eukaryota; kingdom Metazoa; phylum Chordata; class Aves; order Passeriformes; family Parulidae; genus Geothlypis; species Geothlypis trichas. Next base: position 152,694,936 of record CM019901.1, on the reverse strand, counting down.
TGCAGTTTTCTGGGAATTATTTGACTTCCCATCCATCTCAGCTCCCTGAGGACACTCCTCAGACCATGGAGATCATCGTTGCAGCTGGCAGATCATTCAGTATTTTCCTACCTGGAGGATCTTTCCTGGTTGTTCGTTGAGGTTTTCATGGAGCTGGGACCTCCTTTGGGATACACAGAACTCCTTTGGAGATTTTGTCCCCCCGTGGGTAAATCCAGGGAGGAAAAGCTCCCAGAAACTCCAAGTGAGGGAGAAGTGGAAGTGGAGAACCTCAATTTTTTGTTCCAAAGGGTTTCCCCAAGCATCTGAGCACCCCCTCCAAGAAATCTCATTTTCCAGGGTCTTTCCAGAGAGACTCCAGGTGGGATTTGGGGAACCTCCTCCTCCAAGGAGAACTCCAGGAGAAGCTTTTTGTGTCCTGGCTCTTGGTACTCAACCTCCTGTCAAAGAGAGGCCCTGTGGTCAATCAGAGCACTCAACTTTCCAAAACCTCCTGCCAATCCAGAGGTTCTTCCCAAGGACATTCCCAGCCATAGGAATGTGGATCTTCCCTGTGAAATTTCTGAATGGGGGATGTTTTGTTAAGGCCTCACAACTTTTGTTTCACTGAAAAATTCCAACCTTGGAGTGAGATTATTATTACTACTATCATTATTAATTATTATCATTTCATTTTTTACTATGGAGGCAAACGTTTTCCAGCTGCAAGAGGATTCCAGCTTGGCAGCAGGAAAATCACACCAGGATATTTTTCCCTGAAAGCTTTGAAATCTCCTCTTCTTGGCTTTTCAGGGCCTGCTGCCTGCACAGACAGATCTATAAAAATCTATAAAAATATCCCATAAATACGCACAGACACACTCAGTAAATTAATATTGGCAAGGGCTTCGCTCCTCCAGCGCAAACCGCAGAGAAACATTCCCAAATCTGCGGATTCTGATGTAATAGGGCTGAGGTTTGGCATTCCAGGACAGCGTTCCAAGCCTCAAATCCCAATCAGAGCTGTCATTCAGAGCCCAGCATTCCTGACGTTACTGCAGCCCCGTGGGCAGGGCGAGGGAGAGGAGGGAACCAGGAGAAAGATGCTGAATTGGTTGGGTTTTTGGGGATTTTTTGCTAAAATCAGTCTGGGAAAGGCAGGGCAGACTGGGATGGGGGGAGCAGGCATTTTAACCCTTTCCAGGAATCCCTGAGCTAAGCTGCAGGATCAAGGAAAATATTCTGATATTTCATGGAAACCTCAGGGTTTCAAGGCCAGCTTTGGAAAATAACAACCTAAAACTTCCTAAATGATTAATTATTAAGAACTCTTCTGCGACAGAGCCTTTTCCAATGGGATTTTGGCAAGCTCAGGTTGTGTCTGGATTGGATAACCACAGGCAGAGGCTGCTTGGGATTTTGAAAAGGGAAAAATAAACGCAGGTGATTTTTTTCCTCATATGCCATAGCCAAAATATTTCCTTCCCCTGTTTTCTGGTGTGGGTTACGCTCCCCCAGGCCGGACATCAGTCATCCAGCAACGGCTAAATTGTGCAATTCCAGCACAATTCCCAGCTCAGCAGGCGTTTTGTCCAGGTGAAAGTTCCCAAGTGATGCCTGGACTGGGCCAAGAGTTTGTAAAGCGCTTTGGGTTCCTTTAGGATGAAATTGCTGTGGAAATGCTGTTAATCCCTGGCATGGGATTAACCCCACTCCATCATGGATCCCTTGCCAAATTCTCAGCTCAGCAGGCATTTTGTCCAGGTGAAAATTCCCAAGTGATCCCTTAATTGGACCAGGAGTCTGTAAAGCACTTAAGGTTCCTTTAGGATGAAAATATCGCAAAATTCCCAGGCATGGGATTAACTCCTTTCCATCATGAATCTCTTGCAAAATTCCCAGCTCAGCAGGTAATTTGTCCAGCTGAAAATTCCCAAGTGATCCCTGAATTGGGACAGGAGTCTGTAAAGCACTTAAGGTTCCTTTAGGATGAAAATATTGCAAAATTCCCAGGCATGGGATTAACCCCACTCCATCATTAACCCCTTGCCAAATTCCCAGCTCAGCAGGCATTTTGTCCAAGTGAAAATTCCCAAGTGATCCCCTAATTCGACCAGGAATTTGTTGGTTTGTTAGAACCACTTTGGGTTCCTTGGGGTGAAAATGTTGCAAAATTCCCAGGGATGGGATTAACCCCACTCCACCATTAATGCCTTGCCAAATTCCCAGCTGAGCAGATATTTTGTCCAGGTGAAAATTCCCAAGTGATCCCTGAGTTGGGCCAGGAGTCTGTAAAGCACTTAAGGTTCCTTTGGGATGAAAATGTTGCAAAATTCCCAGGCATAGGATTATCCCCACTCCATCATGAGTTCCGTGCAAAATTCCCAGCTGAGCAGGCATTTTGTCCAGGTGAAAATTCCCAAGTGATCCCTGAGTTGGGCCAGGAGTCTGTAAAGCACTTAAGGTTCCTTTAGGATGAAAATATTGCAAAATTCCCAGGCATGGGATCAACCCCACTCCATAGTTAATCCCTTGCAAAATTCCCAGCTGAGCAGGCATTTTGTCCAGGGTAAAATCCCCAAGTGATCCCTCAACTGGACCAGGAGTTCGTTGGTTTCTTGGAACCACTTCAGGTTCTTTTGGGATGAAAATGCAGCGAAACTCCCAGGCATGGGATCAACCCCACTCCATCACAAGTTTCTTGCAAAATTCCCAGCTCAGCAGGCATTTTGTCCAAGTGAAAATTCCCAAGCGATCCCTGAATTGGGCCAGGAGTTTGCAAAACACTTCAGGTTCCTTTGGGATGAAAATGATGCAAATTCCCAGGCACGGGATTAACTCCACTCCATCATTAACCCTTTGCCAAATTCCCATCTGAGCAGGCATTTTGTCCAGGTGGAAATTCCCAAGAGATCCCTGAATTGGGCCAGGAGTTCATTGGTTTGTTGGAACCACTTCGGGTTCCTTTGGGATGAAAATGCCGCGAAACTCCCAGGCATGGGATTAACCCCACTCCATCATGAATCCCTTGCAAAATTCCCAGCTCAGCAGGCATTTTGTCCAGGGTAAAATCCCCAAGTGATCCCTGAGCTGGACCAGGAGTTTCTTGGTTTGTCAGAACCACTCTGGGTTCCTTGGGGTGAAAATTATGCAAAATTCCCAGGCATGGGATCAACCCCACTCCATCACGAATCCCTTGTGAAAATCCCACCTCCCCACCTCAGGGAACACAAACCCCACTTCCCAAGTTCCCAAAAAAAGATGGGATTCCTGCAGGATCTGGGCTCTGCGTGCTGCCAGGGTTGTGTGGTGCAGGAGGGCCGCGTTCCCCGTGTGACGCTGTTTTCTCCATCGTTTCTGCTGCAGGAGGTCTTTGATCGCCTCTATTTGATTTATACTGTTGGATACTCCATCTCCCTGGGATCCCTCACAGTTGCTGTCCTTATCCTGGGATACTTCAGGTAGGCGGCTCTGTTTTTACCTAAGCGACACCGGAGAAGCCGCGGGGTTTTTCCGGAAGGATAAAAAATTGGGGTGGAGCAGTTCAGGAAGCCACCAGTGGTGGTGGCATCTGTGATTTGGGCTGTCTTAGGGTATCCCAGGGCAAACTTCCTGGGGGATGGAGGGTGGGATGTTGGAATTCCTTCTGCTTTCCTCAGGTGGAGTTTTTCAGGCCCTCTTTGTAGTAAATGGGAAGAGGGGAGTCTCCAGGAATTCCTTGGAATACTGTCCAGGATTTTCTGTCCCTGTTGTCCCTGCAGGTGACTGGCTTAGCTTTAGATGGCTGATTTGCAGAGAAATAAGATTCCCTGAGGGAAATCCCACTCTAAGTCTGAATGTTCATGAAGGATAACCCAGTTGAAAGGGATGGCAAACTCCCAGGCTGATTCCTCCAACTTCCCTACACTGCTGCTCTTCCCAGGGATCCAGAACTGACCCTCCACACTCCATTGTGTCCCCTCCCTTCCCACCAGCCCTTTGAAGGGATTTAAACCCCTAAATATCACCTTGAACCCTCATTATCCATTCCTCACTCCATTGTTGCAGCTTCCATCTCTGGAAGTGTCCAAGGCCAGGCTGGACAGGGCTTGGAGCAGCCTGGGATAGTGGAAGGTGCTGGGGGTGGAATGGGATGATATTTAAGGTCCCTTCCAGCCCAAACCATTCTGGGATTCTTGCTGGCACAGACAGCATGGGATGGGAGGGATGGAAGGTGTCACCCATATCCAGGGATTTGTCCTTTGGGAATGTTCTATCTGGTGACCCCATAGAGCAGGGTGACCCCAAACCCTGAGCCCCAGATTTGCTCCCCTTTGATTTTTCCTCGTGTCTTCTCCTAAAAAAACCAGCAGGACCTGGACAAGAGCTGGTGGGGGCCAAAACAGCCACGTGGTGTCTGCAGAGGGATTTGGAAAGCTTGAGCCAGGCCCTGGACACGGAACACTGGGAATGAAATGTGTGGCTTTGGGCTCTGGAAGTGCTCAGAGCTCTCAGCAGACAGCAAAAGGTGTCAGGGGGGTTTGCTTGGACAGCGAATCCCAAATCCATGACAGACCCAATCCAAAGGGCAATGCAGATCCCATCCCTCCACCACACTCCTGTTCTCCCAACCTTTTCTCTCCACTTCATTTCCCACTGGACACTGGCAAGGTTGTTAAAATATTCCATGTCCATGAGTGCAAGAGAATTCCTGGTTTTTCTTTACCCATGTCTTTATCCATTTCCAGCCCAGACCACCTGGGCAACTGTGCTGGAGCATCTTTATCCCAAGGATCAGAGCAGCAGCAGGGATCAGGCCAGATTTTATCCTCAATAATCCAGAGATTCATTGACTCCCTTTCAAATGCAGGGAACAAAGCCAATCCTCATTCAATAAACCTCATCAGTTCCACTTGGTGTAATTTGGATTATAAAAGCTCAGAGAGCAGCTGGTGTTGTTATCATAACATGCTGCAAAAGGGATAAAAACACAGCCTTTAATTAGTGCAGATTATTGGGATTTAGGAGGAATATAAATCCATTCATAAATCCAGGCATGGCACCAGAGCTCCAGAGGACAGAGGGGACCCCAAGAGGTCAGTTCCTTCTTCCCAAAATCCTGATTCCAAAATACACCTCTTCTTCCTGGTTCTGACCCATCCACGTCTCACCTTCCCCAAAAATCTTTTCCTCCAAAAAGGACCTTAAAGCGCTTTACAACTGGGATTTGTGGGGTCACTGCTGCCATTGCTGGGATGGAGCCCACAAACTGCTCCAAGGGATGACATTTACAGCAGGAAAACAGGGACAACAGCCCAGCACACCCGAGTTACTGCTGGAATTGATCCTAAATTGAGCTGGACAAAAATAATTAATGGTTTACAGAAGTTCTGCAAGATTTCCAGTGGCCCCAAGTCCTGGAGTTTCTGGAATCCAAGGGCAGGAGTGGATAGGAGAGCAGGAATGGCTTCCCACTGCCACAGGGCAGGGTTAGAGAAGATTTTAGGAAGGAATTCCTGGCTGGGAGGTTGGGTTGGGAGGCCCTGGCACATGGTGCCCAGAGAAGCTGTGGCTGGTTCTGGAAGTGTCCAAGGCTGGGTTGGATGGGGCTTGGAACACCTTGGGACAGTGGGAGGAGTCCCTGCCCAGGGGTGGGGCAGGGGGTGGGATTGGATGGGCTTGAAGTCCCATCCATCCCAAACCATTCCATGATTCCCTGAAGCCCCTCAAGAAGATTCTAATCCACATCCCAACCCCATGGGAGAGCAGGGAGGTGTGACCATCACTCTGCTCCCCATGGGGACACGGTGCTGGTGGGAGGAGCTGGGGCTCTGCAGGGCCAGAAGTGACCCTGGCTCCATCCAACAGCTGGACTGAACTTCCCAATCCTCCTTCTCCTCTTCCAGACGTTTGCACTGCACTAGGAACTACATCCACATGCACCTGTTTGTGTCCTTCATGCTGAGGGCCGTCAGCATCTTCGTGAAGGACGCGGTCCTGTACTCCGGGTCAGCCCTGGAGGAGATGGAGCGCATCTCCGAGGAGGACTTGAAATCCATCACAGAAGCACCTCCAGCGGATAAATCGCAGTTTGTGAGTATTCCCAGAGCAGTGGTTTTCCAGGATTTGTGTCTTTGTCCTCTCTGTTCAACACCAACCCTCTTTTGGGGAGTTTTCCACCCTACTCATCTTTCACGGCCTCTTCCCGGCCTTTCCCATTCTCAGTCCACTGGTTCAGAGGGATTCCCAGTTCCTGAGCTAAGGAAAAGCTGCTCCCATGGCAGTCAAGGTTGATGGTTTGATTCCCATCTACATTCCCCTGATATCTCCTGGAATTCATGGCTGTGGAAACATTCCTGACCATCCCAGCACAAGGCACATCCAACACTTCCACGGATGAGGAATGCACGACTTTTCTCCCTCCCATATGGAAAAAAAGACATTTTGGAAGGGAAAATGGGGGAGGATGATCACGGGAAGGGGTGGGGGTCATCTTCAAACAGGAGGTGGTGTCTATGAGAGGGACCTCAGTCAGAATCATTGAGTTGGGAAAGAATTCCAAGGTCATCCAACCTTGGAATTGCTGGTGGGCCCCCAATCCCAGCATTGTCCCCAGTCCAGAGCACTGAGTGCCACCTCCAGGAATTCCTTGGACAATTCCAATGATGGCAACTCCAAACCTCCCTGGCAGCCTCTTCCAAGGCCTGAGAACCCATTCCATGTGAAAATTCCTCCTAGTGTCCATCCTCAGGCTCCATTTATGGTGGATTGAGTCAATGCAGTCAACTCAAGCAGACAAGTCAATATCCCAAAAAAAAAAATGGAAGTGAGGTCAGTTGGACTTTTCTCAAAATTCCATGAGGATTCACTGTATAGAAATCTCTGATGGCAATATCTGCATTGTCCATGTGCTTGGGAGGATGAAGCCCATCCTCACATTTCCCATATACTGAAGGTCTCAGCTCTCCTTATTCATTGGTCCCACAGAAATCCAGGAGTTTTTAAAACACTTTGGGTTCCTTTTGGGATGAAAACATTGTGAAATTCCCAGGCATGGGATTATCCCCACTCTATCATGAATCCCTTGCAAAATTCCCAGCTCAGCAGGCATTTTGTCCAGGTGAAAATTCCCAAGAGATCCCTGGATTGAGCCAGGAGTTTGTTGGTTTGTCAGAACCACTCTGCGTTCCTTTGGGATGAAAATGCCACGAAACTCCCAGGTATGGGATGACCCCAACTCCATAATGAATCCCTTGTTAAAATCCCACCTCCCCACCTCAGGGAACACAAACTCTGCTTCCCAAGCTGCCAAAAAGACGGGATTCCTGAAGGATCTGAGCCCTGTGTGCTGCACAGATCCTTCTCACCTTCTCACTTCCCACAGCTCCTGCCAGGAGGGGACAGCCAGGGGTGTCGGGCTCTGCTCCAGGGAACAGGGGCAGGAGGAGAGGGAACATCAGGCTGGGCCAGGGCAGGCTCAGGTTGGACACCAGCAGGAATTTCCCCATGGAAAGGGTGCTCAGGCTTTGGAATTGCCTGGGGAGGTTTGGAGTCCCCACCCCTGGAGGTGTCCAAGGAATTCCTGGATGTGGCACTCGGGGGCTCTGGTGGGATCAGGCACAGCTTGGACTCGATGGTCATGGAGGTCTTTTCCAATCTCAAGGATTCTGGGATCAACTTCCTGCCTGTGGGTTTGCTTGGCTTCTCAAGTCTTTCCCAGCTTGTGCTACAACCAGGGACCAGCAACAAACACCCTGTGAAAAATCAGAGGGTTTGGGAATGTCCCACTGTGCATCCGAGTGTCCCAACTGGAACTTTGTCATTGTGTTCCTTTCCCACCCCGGACATCTGTGTCATTAATTTACAGATTCTCACTCAACACACTCCAAAATTCTCTCTTTTTTTGGAAAGAACACAAAATGTTTCACTGCATTGTTTGGTGTTTCTCCTCTTGCTGGGCTCATTATAAGAAATAATTAGGATAATCTATGTCATTCTGTGGATATTAGCATTTAATGGCATTTCCCACTCTTTGGAATTGCAAGGCAAATGAGCAATAAAGGCGACAATTAATGGATTAATTTTGTTTCCAAACAAAGTGGGAACTTTTCAATTAGTGCCTCATATTCCCTGCATGAGGCAATAAATATAAAAAATAAATATAGAAAATATTATCAGAACTAGATGCAGATTTTTAATAAATATAAAAAATATTAATTTAGGAGGATTTTTAATTAATCTATTTTAACTCCCTCTGTCTATGAAAGAAAATGAATGTAATGTGAACATATCTTATCAGTATGCAAATGTATGTATATATTGATGGACAAAAAATTAGCATAAGAACTGTGCAGGATTTTAAAAAATTCTCTTTTTATTTCCAAGATATTATTACTGGCATTTTCTGTCAGTCCTTTGCATTCCTCTTAAAGGAAGGGACAGCACAAAGATGGACCAAGGGATGTGGCAGACACAGAATTCCCGGGAAATCAAATTTCCCAGACTCCACATTGACAGGAGCTGGCTTTGTCCTGATTCATCCCAAAGTGGCACCAATATTCTGCAGCCTGTCTGTACTGGAGCTGAGAAGTTGGGAAGAAGGGTGGCTTTGTCCAAAGGGAATGTTGGACCACAGTCAGAGTTTTGCTCCCAAAAAATTAAAATGTTTCAGCTCAGCATGGAGCGAGAGCTCAGCCGTAACTCCACGATGTCCTGGAAGTCTCTCCCAGATCTCCCACCTTGCAGCTCAGGTGGGACACCTTGGGAAATCCAGGGAAAATCCTCCAGGTCCCTTCTTGGAACACCTGGCTCCGAAAGCAGCAGGAGCCTTCCCAGCAGTTCCCAGTTGTTGAGGACAGACAAACAGCCCTGGAGGATCCTGGCGTGGACATCCATGACAGGATGAGGTGACTCCATCCCACCTTGGTATATCCAGGGATAATCCTCCAGGGAAAATCCTCCAGGTCCCTTCTTGGAACACCTGGCTCCAAAAGCAGCAGGAGCCTTCCCTGCAGTTCCCAATTGCTGAGGACAGACAAACAGCCCTGAAGGATCCTGGTGTGGACATCCATGACAGGATGAGGTGACTCCATCCCACCTTGGTCTCTCCATGAGCTGAGGAAGGAGTTGTAATTCCAAGTGCTGTGACTTCAGCAGGACACCCAGACCGGGACAACTTGGCCAAGGCCTTTGGGCCTCCAATATGGACAAAGGAACAGAGGGAAAAGATGAAACACAGGGAAAAGATGAAACACAGGGAAAGATGAAACACAGGGAAAAGATGAAACACAAGGAAAAGGATGAAACACAGGGAACGATTGAACCCC
>CM019901.1:152646940-152685152 GCA_009764595.1 Geothlypis trichas | reverse complement strand
AGGAGAAGAAATCTTGGGCAAAGGGATTTTTCCAGAAAATATGAATGTGACAGGGTGTAGCAAACGTGGCAGGGAATCCTTGTCATGGAATCATCCCAGAATGAGCTGGGTTGGAAAGGACCTCAAAGCCCATCTCATTCCATGGGCAGGGACACCTTCCACTATCCCAGATTGCTCCAAGCCCTGGAAAATGGGGGAAGAAACTTTCCCAAGTTCACAACAAGAAGGAGGAAAAGATCCAAAGAGCTGCTCCCTGGTTTTCCCTGGTTTTCCCTGGTTTTCCCAGGTTTTCCCTGGTTTTCCCTCCTCCTTTGTGTCAGATCTGTGCCTGTTTCCCTCTCATCCTAGAAAACATCTGGCAATACTCCATGGAGCATTTCCATGGAGCTCCTCGCTTGCCCAAGCCAAGCTGTGCCTTGCAGTATCCCAGCTGGAATCTCCCTGGAATCTTTTGGATCATCATCCTCTTCTCCAGAGCCACACGTTGGGCTTGGACAGGGAATCTCAGCCCTGGCAGGTTCCTCTGTTGTTCCTCTTCTATTCCCATCCACAGCAGCAGAGTTCTCCTCGGGATTCCTTGCTCCATGATCCCACTCTTTTTTCTGGGATTTGACAGCTGTTTAATCTTCCTTTTATTTCTTTGGGATGACTTTTGGCAGCGGATTCACCATTCCTGCTTCTCCTGGAGAAGGGCAGACAATTGTTTTTCTGCCTCCTCCATTGCCCTTGGTCCGGGTTCAGATGAGATCATGTCTTGTCCTACCCCTCATCATTCCTCAGCTCTGCTTCTTGTCTTGTTCTGGAGCCAAAAAAGTTCACGAAGATCTCCCAAAATCGAATTTTTTTCAGCCAGGGATTGGCTTTGTTTATCTGTTTATGGGCAATCAGCTGGAGGTCAGGGAACATCCACAGCTCTGGGAAGAATTTTCCACTTTATAAGCCATGAAAATCCACAGAGAGGGAAGATCTCCAAGGTTTTTATTCTCTTGGTTGTCTTGATGAACTCAGTGACCGAAAGGGTTTTTAATTTCACATTCAGATATTTCAAAAAGTTAAGAAACCTCATTTACAGGTTGGGTTCTTTTTCTCACGTGTCCTCCTTGGTGATTCCATGTCCTCCTTGAGGTTTTTGTGTCCTCCTTGGTGTTTCCAGGTCCTCTTTGATGATTCCAGGTTCTCCTTGGTGTTCCCAGGTCCTCCTTGGTATTTTCATGTCCTCCTCGGTGTTCCCAGCTCCTCCTGGTTTTCCCAGGTTCTCCTCAGTGTTTCCATATCCTCCTTGGTGTTTTCAGGTCCTCCTTGGTGTTTCCAGGTCCTCCTTAATGTTCCCAGGTCCTCCTCAGTGTTTCCAGGTCCTCCTTGGTGATTCCAGGTTCTCCTTGGTGTTGCCAGCTCCTCCTTGGTGTTTTCATGTCCTCCTTGGTGTTTTCATGTCTTCCTCAGTGTTCCCAGCTCCTCCTGGTTTTCCCAGGTTCTCCTCAGTGTTTCCATGTCTTCCTTGGTATTTTCAGGTCCTCCTTGGTGATTCCAGGTCCTCCTTGGTGTTCCCAGGCCTTCTTTGGTGATTCCGGTCGTCCTTGGTGTTTCTAGGTCCTCCTTGATATTTTCATGTCTTCCTCAGTGTTCCCAGCTCCTCCTGGTTTTCCCAGGTTCTCCTCAGTGTTTCCATATCCTCCTTGGTGTTTTCAGGTCCTCCTTGGTATTTTCCATGTCCTCCTTGGTGTTTCCAGGTCCTCCTCAGTGTTTCCAGGTCCTCCCTGGTGTTCCCAGGTCCTCCTCAGTGTTTGCAGGTCCTCCTTGGTATTTTCCATGTCCTCCTTGGTATTTTCCATGTCCTCCTTGATGTTTCCATGTCCTCATCGTGGTTCCCAAGTCCTCCTCGGTGTTCCCAGCTCCTCCTTGGCCATTTCAAGCTCAGAGACACCAAACAAACTTTGCTGAGGCACAAATCCTTCAGCTGTGCTTCTGTCAGTGATTAACTCCAAACTAACTCGCTGTCAAGGCTTTTAATGGCCCTTGATGGATCTCCTAATCCTGGTTCTCCTTCCCTCGGTGCTGACAGGAATCCTCACTGGCTGCTTTTTGTTCTGTAGGAGGTTTGGGGCAGTTTGGAGCGAGGATTTTCTTCTGGGAGTCTTTTTCCCACACTTCAATTCTTTTTTATTCCAAACTGTCCCTTTTAAACAACCCCAAAATCTTATTTAAATAACTTAATTCAGCATTTCATGTCTTCTTTTAACTGGGTGCAGATTTGGCTGGAGGAAAGGGTTGATGGTTCAAAGCCAACCTCAGCTGGCAGTTCCCAAACCAATCCAGAGCTTTGGGATGGGAATGGGATTTCCTTGGATCACCTTGGATCACTCACTGTACTCATCACACCTGAGGCAGAGTTCAGGTATCCCGAGGTGGGAGGTGCCTCCCAAATAGTCCCAAATCTTGGTGGATTTATGGGAAAAGGGCACAGAGAGGAGGGAAAACACCCATTGTGTTTGTTCCCCACTCCAGGAGGATTTCAAACAGCAAAATAGAAACCGTAAACTATTTTTGTTTATTTTCTGGGGTCCTGCTGAGAGCTCTGGACAGTGTCTGCAATTCTGGCTTCTCCCAGCTCTCTGTGCTGCATGAAACCTCCCCAGTGAGCGGCAGAGATGTTCTGAGCTGGACTCCAGGGCAGGACAGCTGGAAGCAGCTCCAAGCTGGATTTGAGATTCCTTGGCATGGGGCAGGAGCTGCTGAAGGGAATTGGGGTAACTCAGAGCAGGGAAAAGGCAGAGCAGCTCTGGAGCTGAGCACAGCTCAGGACTCGTGTCCAATTTGCTGAATGGATTTCAAAGCCAATTTCCAACTGCAGCTCCAGAAATGCTCTGCTGAGAATTACAGACCAGGATTAGGGTTGGGATTAAATCCAAGGACACCCAGTGATCAGCTGGACATAAAACAATCCCATTTATCTGTTCCTTTCCTTTCCTTTCCTTTCCTTTCCTTTCCTTTCCTTTCCTTTCCTTTCCTTTCCTTTCCTTTCCTTTCCTTTCCTTTCCTTTCCTTTCCTTTCCTTTCCTTTCCTTTCCTTTCCTTTCCTTTCCTTTCCTTTCCTTTCCTTTCCTTTCCTTTCCTTTCCTTTCCTTTCCTTGAAATTTCCTTGAAATTTCCTTGAAATTTCCTTGAAATTTCCTTGAAATTTCCTTGAAATTTCCTTGAAATTTCCTTGAAATTTCCTTTCCTTGAAATTTCCTTGAAATTTCCTTGAAATTTCCTTTCCTTGAAATTTCCTTTCCTTTTTCCTTTCCTTGAAATTTCCTTTCCTTTCTCCTTTCCTCTTTCCTCCTTCATTCTCTTTCCCACCCTTTCATGTGGGAAATTTTCCCACTGTTTTCCTCAAGGATCTCAGTGTTCCAGAGTTCCCAGAAATCTTTCCAGCATGCCCAGGGATTTGGGCTGAGAGCTGATCCAATATTAAATATTCTTATTTCATTTGAGTTTTACCTTCTCATCTTCTCACGTCCCAAAATCTGCCCCCAGAGAGGCATTTCCAGGGCTGGAAATCAGCTGAGGGGTTGGCAAGGCCAGGAATGAATGGAAAAGTTCTGGAAAACTCACCCAGTTAATCAGGAGAAACTCAAATAAATCTGAATTCTTTCCATGCAGACAGATCTGACAGGGGTAAATTAGTGCCTAATTAGGATTTCTCCTAATTGGAGGAATATTAAGAGAGCAAAAGAGGGAAGGTGGGGTGTGACAAGGTCAGTGCAACTTCCTCTCCCTCTTCATCCTCACTGCCACTTTTCCTTCTGTTTTTTCACTGGAAAAATTGGTAAATTAGAACAAACCCAGCTTGAGAACACGGAATTCTGACCCATTTCTCCTGGGTCTCACAGAGAAACTTCTCCCTTTCACTGGAACAATGGTTTTCCTGGCACATTAACTAAGGAATTCAGTGGAATTTAATTATTTCCTCAGACTGGGGGTTAATTGTGGGGTGTGCAAAACCAGAGGTGCTGGCACAGTTTGGGATGAAATCCTGATCCCAGGAAAATCAGCACCAAGGTGTCTGTTGATTTCCATGGAGTGGCCTTCACCCATAAATTCCGAAGAGCAAAAAGGGGAATTATTCAAATAAATTCCCTGTTCCCAAAACCTTGATTGGCACTGGGATATCAGGGTGTCTTTAGATCCAGAATCCAGCAGGATCCCTGAATCCAGAGGCAGGAGAAGGTGTGAGGGGAAACTTCTCCTAAAATTCTTCATTTTCTCTTGGTATCAGCTTCCCCATGTGGAGATGCAGGATGTGGGAGACACTTGGCTGGAAATACCTGGAATTGAAATGTTTGGGATGGAGGGATCAGCCTGGTTTACAAAACACCCAGGGTTGCATCCTCTGACATAGGGATACAAAATCCACTGGAAAAGCAGCTTAAGCCCAGCTTAACTGAAGGTGGCCCAAGCAGGTGCCTGAAGAGGAGACAAAACCATGAGAAGCAGCATCAATTTAAAGCAGAGCTTTATGAGACTTGAGCCAGACTAAAGACAGAGCTGAGCTTTTCTTGCCAGGCCAAACTTTTACCTCATTCTCTACCTAAACAAATCCTTCTTCCTTTGGGAGCTGCAGGAAAGGAGCAACCAGAGAATCCCAGGATGGTTTAGGTTGGAAAGGAGCTTTAAAACAACCCAATTCCAGTTCCATGGAATTGTCCCAGGTTCTCCAAGCCCTGCCCCACGAGGCCTTGGACAAGAAGCCATTCATTGTTAAAGGTGGGATCTTTGGAAGGCCAGATTGGATGAGGTGGAGCTGGTGGGACAGGAGTTGGTGGTGGGAGAAGAGGAAGGACAGACACAACCAAACACCAAACCCATCCCACATTCCCAATCCTTGGCTGAGCTCTTCCCATCGGGATCCATGAGGAGACAAAGCTGCTGCTGAACCCCTTTGCAGCTTCAGGGTGACCCAGCCCTGGTGGTCACCACAAATCACAGGGCCTGGGCTTTGGGAAATGGGGTTTTTCCAGGATATTGGCTCCTTTTCCCACTCGGAGCAGGACGGAGAGGAGCAGGGGGGTGTTTGTCCCTCTGCAACACTGAGGTGGGTTTCAAGACCTTGTTCCCCTCCAGAAGAGGGACAAACCCCAGAAAATTACAGGATAAAGGTGTGATTATTCCAGGGGCTTTGCCATGTGTGTGTGTCTCCAGGCAGGAATTTGGTTTACATTCCTCCACTTCTGCTTTCTGCATGGACCAAAGTAACGAGCGGGAAAAGGCAAACCACAGGTGTATGTAAAAGGGAATTCCAATAAAAAAGAAACCTTTATTGATTCTCATGGAATCTTTCTGCCGTGTCCTTTCCTTGTCTCTTGGACTCAGAAGCTCAAAAATCCTGTTGGGAATGCTTGGATGGGTGTGGGTTCATTATTCCTGGAGGAGCTCCATGGGATCCTCCAGTTCATTAAGGACACAGAAAGATTGGAACCAGTTTCTCTGGGAATCCTTCAGGAAAATCTCACATTGGGGGGCTTCAAAACATCCTCAGGCTTGTGATTTTTCAGGAGCACTGGGAACAACCCTGGCCAGCTCCCATCTGTTTTTCCAGGAGTTCTGGAGATGTAATTCCACTGCTGGCATCCTTATCCCTAGGCCTGGCTTGGCTCCTTCCATCAGAGAATCCCAGAATGGTTTGGGCTGGAAGGGATGACCCAGTGCCACCCCCTGCCACGGACAGGGACACCTCCCACTATCCCAGGCTGCTCCCAGCCCTGTCCAACCCAGACACAGAAGGGCTCCAATCTCACTGAAATAAAATTCACCACCAAACCGGGCCTGGTGAAGTTGTGGATTCTGGAGCCACTTTGTTTTGGGATGACTGATCCAGGAGGGGAGGGCTGCAGGAGCAGTGAATTCCAGGGAGGGTTTGATGGCACTGAGCAGCCAAAGCAGTGGGAATGACATCCATGGAGCACTGCCTCAGTTTCCCTGGGGTTGTATTTCACATTTACGGGAGGAGCAGCCTCTGCTCGTGTTCCAGCCTCCTCCCTGTGTGGGGCAGAGCTCCAGGGGATCCTCGAGGTGCCCCCAATCCCAGAGGATATCCAGGATATCAAAATGCAGGACTCTGTGCTGTGGGACCTTTGGCCACTTCAGCTTTTCCCACTGTTTGCTGTTTATTCCTCCATTTCTCCTGAATTCTCCAGCTGGGATTCAGGGAGATGCTGTGCAGACTTTTATCCAGAGAAACTTAAGGAAAATTATGTGGGAAAGGCTCAGTCTCAACGTGAGGTGAAGGGAAGGCTCAGATTTACTGAACTGAGCCTTCCAAGAAATTGTTTTCCCCAGGGTTGGTTCATGGAAGTGGGTCTGGAGTGATCCCACTGTGATCCAATACAGCCAGGGCTGGGAGAAGGGTTTTAACTAAATAAGGGAAGATTCAGACTGGATAAAAGGGTTTTTAACTATATAAGGGAAGATTCAGACTGGATAAAAGGTGTTTTAACAAAATAAGGGAAGATTCAGACTGGATAAAAGGTGTTTTTAAAAAATAAGGGAAGATTCAGACTGGATAAAAGGTGTTTTAACAAAATAAGGGAAGATTCAGATTGCATAAAAGGTGTTTTAACTAAATAAGGAAAGATTCAGACTGGATAAAAGGGTTTTTAACAAAATAAGGGAAGATTCAGACTGGATAAAAGGATTTTTAACTAAATAAGGGAAGATTCAGACTGGATAAAAGGTGTTTTAACAAAATAAGGGAAGATTCAGACTGGATAAAAGGGGTTTTAAAAAAATAAGGGAAGATACAGATTGGATAAAAGGATTTTTAACAAATAAGGGAAGATTCAGACTGGATAAAAGGGGTTTTAACTAAATAAGGGAAGATTCAGACTGGATAAAAGGGGTTTTAACAAAATAAGGGAAGATTCAGACTGGATAAAAGGGGTTTTAACAAAATAAGGAAAGATTCAGACTGGATAAAAGATGTTTTAACAAATTAAGGGAAGATTCAGACTGGATAAAAGGTGTTTTAAAAAAATAAGGGAAGATACAGATTGGATAAAAGGGGTTTTAACAAAATAAGGGAAGATTCAGACTGGATAAAAGGTGTTTTAAAAAAATAAGGGAAGATACAGATTGGATAAAAGGGGTTTTAACAAAATAAGGGAAGATTCAGACTGGATAAAAGGGGTTTTAACTAAATAAGGGAAGATTCAGATTACATAAAAGGGTTTAAAACTAAATAAGGGAAGATTCAGACTGGATAAAAGGAAGATAATTTTACGATGAAGCTGGGGAAGGGCTGGGATGCAATTCCCAGAGAAGCTGTGTCTGCCCATGGATCCCAAGTAGTGTCCAAGGCCAGGTTGGACATAAACCATGGATAATTTTCCCCCTGAGAAACAGGAATTCCAGTTTGAAACAAGGGTTTCAAACAGATTTTCAGCGGCTCCAAACCTCTGCAGCTCTCTCTCGAAGAACAAAACCTTTGGAAAACATTTTCCATCTCTCTTGGCTCCAGGGAATGCCACAAGGATTAACAAGTAACATCAGCTCTGCTGAAGGGCCTTCATCTGCTCCTGGAAAAGAGGGAACATCCAGGCAGCCCCTGGAAAAGAGGGAACATCCAAGCAGACGAAAAAGGAGCAAGAAAACGAAATTCAATCCAAACAAAATCTGTTTGGAATCAGCAGCCCTCGGAGAGGGGAAGGGTCGAGGTGTGCCAAGTGCTGACACACAGCTGGGCTCCACAGGCAGGCCTGCTCAGGAATCCTGCAGGAATCCTGCTGGGTGCAGGGGTGGGGAATGGATCCCTGGAGCAGCAGGTGGATCACAAAGCGTGCTCCCAGCTGGTTTGGGTGGGAGGGATGAGGGGATTCAGCCAGGGTTGAATTGAGGCTGTGGGTGCAGCCAACCAGGCCATTCCATGAGCCCATCCCGAGTCTATCCTAAATTCCAGCTCCTGCAATATTCCTTGGATGTATTTGATCCTGCCTGATGTGGGAGCTCAGCACATCGCTCCTAACGTCCAGAATCACCGAGAAAACCCAGGGGGGGCTCGGGGGTCCTGGAATGTTGCCAGGCATTCTTGGTGGCTGGACTGTGACCCTTCAGAGGGTGTGTGTGAGGACATGAGAATGAGCACAGTTTGAGTGGTGGAGGGATTGTGCATTCTCAGGGTGAAATATGGATTGGGATTTTGGTACAGGGGTTATATATTTTCAGGGTGAAATATGGATTTTGGGATTTTGGTACAGGGGGGTTATGGAGACAAGATGGAGGAATCGGGGCGTGTCTCATGCTTCTTCTTTCTTCTTCTTGTCTTCCATCTTCTGTGGTGGTGTTGGCACTCGGGGATTGGTTTGTGGTGAAGGTGCACTTGTTAACAAGGGTGAAAGGTATTGGGGATCACACATTTACAGGGTGAAATATGGATTTTGGGATTTTGGTACAGGGGGGTTATGAAGACAAGATGGAGGAATCGGGGCGTGTCTCGTGCTTCTTCTTTCTTCTTCTTGTCTTCCATCTTCTGTGGTGAAAGGTATTGGGGATCACACATTCACAGGGTGAAATATGGATTTTGGGATTTTGGTACGGGGGGGTTATATCTCGGTACAGGGGGGTTATGGAGACAAGATGGAGGAATCGGGGCGTGTCTCGTGCTTCTTCTTTCTTCTTCTTGTCTTCCATCTTCTGTGGTGGTGCTGGCACTTGAGGATTGGTTTGTGGTGAAGGTGCATTTGTCAATAAGGGTGAAAGGTATTGGGGATAAAAGGTAAATATGATGTACGTAGTTTTTGTTATAAAAGGACACGACCCCCCAGGGGTGGTCAGAGTGCCCTTGGCTGCCTTGCTGGTCAGATCCTGGCTGGCAGAAAAGAAAACTCTGTGAGATTAAAATAATAAACATTTTGAAGACTGAATCATTGAAGAGTCCAGACTCGTCCTTTGATCCGCGGCTGCCCCGAACCATCCTGAGTGTGCTGAGCACAGACAGCAGCCGGGTCGGGCAGTCTGGGAGATGGCAAAGCAGCAAAATCACCGTGGTAAAGGAGGAACCTGGAATTTGAGAGATGGCAAAGCAGCAAAATCACCGTGGTAAAGGAGGAACCTGGAATTTGAGAGATGGCAAAGCAGCAAAATCACCGAGGTAAAGGAGGAACCTGGAATTTTTATTTTGAAAGGCTCTGTTTGACCTGGAGCTCCCATTCCCACTGGATGCAGTTCCTGTGAGTTTGGGGAGGATATGAGAGGGATGGAGAACATTTCCTATGAGGACAGACTGGGAGAGTTGGGGATGGTCAGCTGGAGAGGAGAAGCTTTGGGGTGACCTCATTGTGCCCTTCCAGGACCTGGAGGAGCCACCAGAAAGATGGAGAGAGAAAATTTCCAAGGGATGGAGGGACAGGACACAGGGAATGGCTTCAAACTGGAAGGGAGTAGCTTGAGATGGGATCTTGGGAAGGAATCATTCCCTGGGAACATGGGGAGGGCCTGGCACAGGTTCCCAGAGAAGCTGCAGCTGCCCCTTGAGGACTAGAAATTGGATTTTGAAGGAAATCCCCCCTCCTTGGGAACAACCACAGCACTCCAGAAGCAGAATCCTGAATTTTCCAAAATTCTCTTGGAAAAGCTGCAGTAAATTCAGAGGAACCAGCAAGGCCTGAAGGGCAGCAAGAGTTATTTGAGGGAGTGACTGGCGGGGAAAAACCAAAGGGAAAGAAGACACGAGACCAATCCCGAGGGATCCATCCCGTCCAAAACAATTCTTGTTGTTTGTTATTGTGCACATTCCCTTTGTCAGCTCCTATCTGCCAGCAGGATCCAAAGGAAAAACAACTTTGGTGCGTTCTGAATCATTTTCTTTGACAAAAACAGCTGGGGGATGTGGGGAACGGAGTCTTGAGTTTCAGGCAAAAAAAATTCCAATGCTAAACAGCTGGAATGCTGCCAAGGAAATGCTGAAAATCCCTATTTCCCCCGATCCCACTGTTAATCCCAGTGATGTTTGGAGGTTTTGACTTCTCTTGGATTTGGGTTTGTCCTGCCTTGTCCGTTCATCCTCCCTCCAACACCTTCCCTGACCTTGGTGTGGGATTGGGATAAAGAAATTTCCATAAATCTCCGTGTGCATCCAAGATCTGGAGAAGTGGGAGCCCTGGGGAGGGTCCCGAAACACGAGGGGGTTTTATGAGATGGGAAAATTGCAAAAAAGGATTGGTTCAGAAAAAAGGACTTGGGATTTTTGCAGTCAAAACTGGAACGTGCTGAAAATCCAGGATGATTCCCAATAAAGGTTTGTTTCCAATAATTTCATGGAGCACTATAAAAATCAGGATATTATTATTATTATTATTATTATTATTATTATTATTCCTTTAAGTTTGACATCAAGGTCTTCATGCCTCTAAAATATTGAAATTCTGGGATTGTCAGCTCTGGAATTGACTCCCGGATTTTAATCAGACTGGATTCTCTTATTGTCCCCAAACCCAAGGCAATGGGGACATGGGGGGACACTGAGGGACAGTGACATCACTGAGGTGAAATTTGGGAATTAAATGATCCCATTCCTTTTAAATCCCACAAATCCACAGGAGGCTGTTTGGAGAATTTTATTACAGAGACAAAACTGGTTTTTATTCTCTGCCCAGACAACTCTTTTACAGCAGGTAATAAACAACTTTATTTTTATCTTTTGATTGGATTATCCTCTGGATCAAATCCAATTCCACGGGCAGCTCCCGTCTCCAAACATCTCTGATTAGTTTATGCTGTCTGAGATTATTCATTTCCTCAATAAATTCCTTTCCCCTTGTAAATTCCTTATATTAATACATCTCCAGCTTCACTGGGCCTGTACAGGGCAGGAGAAGATTTTCCATCTCCAGAATCAGGAGATTCCATGGAATCTCTCTCTGCACCAAAGTGAGGAGGTTTTGTCCTCATTCTCAGGGCTTTGGACATCCAAAAAATTCCAGCCAGCTCCAAACATTTCCCTTTGTGCTTTTCCCTGTCCTTGCCATGTTTATATCCAGCCCAATCCACAGGGGAGATTCCCAAGAACCCAGAAGAGATTAAAGGCCCAAATCCATATAAAATCCTATAGAAATTGATGCTTTTCACTCCTGATTTTTCCCTGGAAAATGTTACTGATGGCATTTTCCAAATTCCCTTTCTCCTCATCACACCAACTTCCCAAGGTATTTATGGGAGCACCAGCTGCTCTTATGGGAATATCTGTTGGAATTTATAAAATTAGAGGGTTTATAAAATGGAATTTATAAAATTAGACTCTGATTTCAGATGTCCCGTCCTGTTTTTAGTTGTATATAAACTGCCAGAAGCAACATCCACCTGGATACCTTCAACAGGTGAATTAAACCCAATCCATGTTTATTTTGTTCTCTCTTCCCAGGCAGAAATTGAACTCTGAAAAATTCCCTTGAATTAGTAGGAATTAGAGGTTAAAGATCCTTTGTTCCCTGAAAATTTGGGAGATTCCTGGTGCCACCACCAATGGAAGAACCCCAGAGACCAGGAGTGAACCTGGCCACAGCAGAAGGGTGGGAATCACCACATCTCCAGAATGGGAAAGACATGGATCTGTTGGGGAAGGTCCAGAGGAGGTCCCAGAGCTGCTGCAGGGCTGGAGCCAGGCTGGGAGAGCTGGGAATGTTCCCCTGGAGAGGAGAAGCTCCAGGGAGAGCTCAGAGCCCCTGACAGGGCCTGGAGGGGCTCCAGGAGAGCTGGAGAGGGACTGGGGACAAGGCATGGAGGGACAGGACACAGGGAATGGCTCCCAGTGCCAGAGGGCAGGGATGGGTGGGAGATTGGGAATTGGGAATTCCTGGCTGGGATGGAATTCCCAGAGCAGCTGTGGCTGCCCCTGGATCCCTGGAATGCCCAAGGCCAGGTTGGAGCACCCTGGGACAGTGGGAGGTGTCCCTGCCCATGGAATGATCCTAATGAACCCTTCCAACCCAAATTACTCCGGGATGTTGAGATATTCCCTTCATACTCTGGATGTTGGAATATTCAGAGCGTGACCACTCTTTTAATCCAAAATTTCTGATTTTCTCGGCAAAACTCTCCACAGCCAGCCCATGGAAAAGCTCTGGAAGAGCAGAGCAGGTTCAGCACTCCTGCAGGAAGCTCATCAGCATCCCAGCTGACCCCAGCCAGGAATAACACTCTGATTTGTCCCAAAAGAGGGAAAATTCTAGTTCCCATTCCATTCTAAGATATTTCCTGGCCAAAACAAAGAGAAGGAATTCCAGGGCTCTGCGCAGTTGGGGAGCTGTCAAAAAAATGAAAAAGAAAAATATCCCGAGCCAATTAAAAACCAGTTAATGATAATTTGCTCGTATCACTAAGCAAACCCTGCTGAGCTCCAGGGATAATATTCCAGGAGAAGCCAGGGAGTGGGGATGTGAAGAGATTCCCTTCCCTTTGTCTGAAGCTCCTGAATTTTTCATTACTCTGCAGGAGGAGAGATCCCAGGGACGTGTCCCTGACTTCACCTTGCCTGTCACCATTCCTTCATTGGGAAGCAAAGGAAAAGGGGACGTTTCTCCAGGGTGGTCTGGATCCCACTGGGATGAATCCTGGGATTTGAATTTTGAATTTTCTCTTCAGACAGACCCAGGAAGGAGGAAGTTCTGCCTTCCCTAGAGCCAGAGGGTCCCAGGTATATCTGGGATCTCCATCCCTCTTCATCCTCTCTCTGAGTGTGTCATATCCATATCCCTGGACTGATAAACATGGATTGATATCCCTGGATTGATATCCACGGGTTGATATTGATGGATTGATGTCCATGGATTGATATCCCTGGATTGATGTCCATGAATTGATATATCCATGCATTGATATCTATGGATTGATATCCCTGGACTGATAACCATGGATTGATATCCCTAGATTGATATCCATGGATTGATATCCCTGGATTAATATCCCTTAATTGATATATCCATGCATTGGTATCTATGGATTGATATCCCTGGACTGATAACCATGGATTGATATCCCTAGATTGATATCCATGGATTGATATCAATGGATTCATGTCCATGGATTGATATCCATTGATTGATATCCCAGGACTGATATCCATGGATTGATATGTATGGATTGATATCCCCAGATTAATATCCCTGGATTGATAACCATAGATTGATATCCCTAGATTGGTATCCATGGGTTGATATCCCTGGATTGATGCCCATGGATTGATATCCATGGATTGATATCTCTGGACTGATATCCATGGATTGATATGTATGGATTGATATCCCCGGATTAATATCCCTAGATTGATAACCATGGATTGATATCCCTGGATTGATATCCATTAATTGATATATCCATGCATTGATGTCAATGGATTGATATCCCTGGACTGATAACCATGGATTGATATCCCTAGATTGATATCCATGGGTTGATATCAATGGATTGATGTCCATGAATTGATATCCATGGATTGACTGATATCCCTGGACTGATATCCATGGATTGATATATATGGATTGATATCCCCGGATTAATATCCCTGAATTGATATCCCTGGATTGATAACCATGGATTGATATCCCTGGATTGATAACCATGGATTGATATCCCTGGATTGATGCCCATGGATTGTTATCCCTGGATTAATATCCCTGGATTGATATACCTGGATTGATATCTATGGATTGACACCTGTAGATTGAAATTCATTGATTGATATCCCTGGATTGATATCCATGGATTGGCATCCATTGATTGATATCCCTGGATTGATATCCATGGATTGATATCTATGGATTGATATCTATGGATTGATATCCCTGATTTGCTATCCATGGATTGATATCAATGTGTCAACTTTTTTGCTTCTTTTTCTGCCAAGGTCAGGATTAAATGTGTGAGATGGAATTTCTTGTTGGGACTCAGGTGTTTATCAGTTCTTATCTCTGTCCCAGTCTCACAAACCCTGAGTTCTGCAGCACTTCACTCCAACAAACTAAAAATGGAGCCCCATCTCTCTCTCTGCAAGGCCTTTGAAGCATCCACTCTCCAATTAAGAAATGACACCAAAATTATTTTCACTTTTTACCCAATAACCAACCACCCATGGCTGCAATGGGGACTTTTAATCCAATTACACAAAACCACCCATGGAGGAGGAGGAGGAGGAGGAGGAGGAGGAGGAGGAGGAGGAGGAGGAGGAGGAGGAGGAGGAGGAGGAGGAGGAGGAGGAGGAGGACCAGCCTCCACCCCAAAACCTCCATCTTGCTTTATATCCATTCCTGTATTCTAAACCCTCAAACTCTGAGTTTCCCACCCTGTGATCTCACACACTTCCATCCAAACTCCACACCCACAATCCCAGTTCTGTCATTCCATTCTGGAAGATTCTCCACGGCCTCAGGTCAGTGCAGTGTTCTCTTGGGGGTCAGTGCCTGGCAGCACAGAACTCTGAAATTCTCAGCAGCCAGGGTTCCAACATCCATGGATTGATATCCCAGCTCCAGGACAGCTCTTCCACCTCAGCCTATGTATTCCCCCCACAGTTGGTTCTTCTCAGCAGGAAAATATTATTTTTCAGTGGAATAATTGTCCTTTTTTTTTTTTTTGTTTTCCCTGTCCTGAGGCTCCTGGCAGAGTCAGGATCCTCCATGTTCTCCCCACGAGCTGTGAAATCAGGGAAAATAGAACACCCCTGTTACCAGGAATGCTGAGCTCCTGCAGCACCAGCGACAACCCAAGGATTTTAATTAGGAATGGGATAATTAATAACCACCAGTTTTTCCACTGACAAGCCTTAACTCCAACAACTCCTGGAAATCCATGAATTTCCACTCCTCCTAAATTTGGCTTTCTGGGCCACAAATTCCAAGAAGCCCACCCAGGCACGTTCCCTGATTTAATCAGGAGATTAACTAGGCTCAGCCCTTGGCCTGAGCTCAAATTTAATCCCGCTCAGCCCTTGGTGTGCTGCTTCTCTGACAGTTCCCTCTGGAGGAGCTGCCAGAGGCTGGAGAAGCAGCAGCTCTCCCTAAAAACATTTGTTCCACCCCCGGCACGGAGCACCCAGCGGGAATCCCGGGATGTGAGACCAGCAGCCAGCTCTGGATCCTCCCTCTGCATGGAAAAACAGCATCCAGACAAAAGGGAACGGCTCCCAAGGAGGAGCAGGGCTCTAATGCACTCACCCAGTAATTACAGTGACAAAGCTGTGCCCCGAGCTGGGAATTCTTCTCCCTGGAATAATGAGGAAAGCGGATTTGGGGCCTTTTTGTGGATTTGCACTGCTCCCTCTCCGTGTGGGCTTTGGGACCTGGCCAGAGTTCTCCAAAGGAAAGAAACCACATCCAGGAAAATCCCTCTCATTTATTAATGCAGATCCCAAAAAGCACAACCTCCAGGACAGGGGAAAAGGACACAAAGAGGGAATTGTGAGGGTCCCTTTGGAATTTCGCCTCCAGAGTCATCACCTCCCTCCATTTTCCCTTTCTTTTCTTTGCAAATCTCACACAGATTAATTTCCTCACCTTGGATGATGTTCTAAGCATCCCTCTGGGTTGATGGTTTCAATTTGGGAAGTAGAGTGTTGCTAATTCAGGGAGAATAATTCCTGTCCTTTAAATCCCCTCTGGACTCACCATCCCTGGGGATTGCCATTTCCCATGGAATGCTAAAATAACACATTGAGGTGAAGAAATCTTGTGACATACTTGTAAATCCTCTCCAGAGAGTAATTCAGGGTGGGAATCAGAGAATCCTGGGATTTTTTCTGTTGGAAAGGACCCCAAAATCCATTCCATGGGCAGGGACACCTCCCACTATCCCAGGCTGCTCCAAGTGTCCAGCCTGGCCTTGGGCACTTCCAGGGATCTGGGACAGCCACAGCTTCTCTGGGAATTCCATCCCAGGGCCTGAAACCCTTCTGGGATGATTCCATGATCCAAACAGGGCCTCCCAGTAGGGCCCCAGCTGCTCCCTCAGCCCTTCCATTCATGGAATTTCATCCCAGGTCCATTTTTAGGGAGCCAGCCATGGATCACTGCTCTGGATCCACAGTTTGTGCTGTGAGGGTCAGGTCAGCCAGTGCCAGCAATCTCCATTCCTGGGAAAGTGGGAAAAGTGGGAAAAATGGGTGGGAAAAGTGGGAAAAGTGGGAAAAGTGTTCTTTCCTGCCTTTTTTCACCATTTTCATGGATCACTGCTCTGGATCCACAGTTTGTGCTGTGAGGGTCAGGTCAGCCAGTGCCCAGGAATCTCCATTCCTGGGAAAGTGGGAAAAGTGGGAAAAGTGGGAAAAGTGAGAAAAGTGGGAAAAGTGGGAAAAGTGTTCTTTCCTGCCTTTTTTCACCATTTTCTGCCTGACTGGATTTGCCGGATCCCTTTCCAGGACCCCTCACCAAAGCCAGGCCCACTTAAGCTCAGCTCTAATTTAAACAGGGAAGATCTTTCCAGCCTGGATCCCAGGACACTCCAGCCCTCCCTCTGGCTCTCTCCTTGTTCCTTTTCCCTCCTTTTCCCAGCGTTCTCCACAGAAAAGATGGAACATCAGCTCCTCCCCTGTTTACAGCTCCAGACACTCCACTCCACGCTTCTCCCTGGCCAAACCGACACCATTCCATGAAAAAAAAAAAAAAAAAAATAAAAATAAACAAACCCTCAGTCCAGCATGTTCTTCTGAACAGGACAAAAAGTCCAAACGCTGTCCTTGGAGGCAGAGGAGCACAAACACACAGCAGAGGAGGTCAGGGCTGATCCTGGAATTCCCCCTCGTGCTCCTTGAGAGCAGCATTGTCCTGGAATCCACTGGGGCACGAGCTGGGATCAGCTGGGAGGAATTAGAGGCAGGAAAAGCTGCTCAGAGCTCCCACAGAGCTCCTGAGGCTCCAGAGCTCAGCTCGTGCTCCAGCCCAGGAGCTCGGGACGTTTCATTCCTGACCCTTTGTTATAGACACGTTATAATATTGGCTTTTTGCAAATATTGAAGTGGATTCTATATGTGGGATGTTAAAGTAACTTTGCTATAAAGTTTTTATTTCTGCTGTTAATTAAGCTTGGACATAGCAGTGAAATAGCTGATATAGGTTATCTATACACATAATATTGGCTTTTCACAAATATTGAAATGGATTCTATATGTGGCGTGTTAACGTAGCTTTGCTATAAAGATATTGTTTTAATTTCTCTTAATAATTAAGTTCAGACATAGCAGTGAAATAGCTGATATATGCTATAGATACGTATTACAATATTGGCTTTTTGCAAATATTGAAATGGATTCTCTATGTGTGGTGTTAAAGTAGCTTTGTTATAAAGATACAGTTTTTAATTCTGTTATTGATTAAGCTCAGTGAAATGGCTGATAAAAGTGTGTGTTATAGATTCACATTATAATATTGCTTTTTGCAAATATTGATATGGATTCTATATGTGAAGTGTTAAAGTAACTTTGCTATAAAGTTTTTATTTCTCTTGTTAATTAAGCTTGGACATGGTAAAATAGCAGCTATGTGTTATAGATACACATTATAATATTGGCTTTTCACAAATATTGAAGTGGATTCTATATGTGTGGTGGTAAAGTGGCTTTGCTATAAAGATATCGTTTTAATTTCTCTTGTTAATTGAGCTCAGACACAGCAGTGAAATAGCTGATATATGTTATAGATACATATTATAGCATTAGCTTTTTCCAAATATTTAAATAGATTTTATATGTGTGGTGTTAAAGGAGCTTTGTTATAAGGATACAGTTTTTAATTCTGTTGCTGATTAAGCTCAGCGAAATAGCTGATAAAAGTGTGTGTTATAGATTCACATTATAATATTGCTTTTTGCAAATATTGAAATGGATTCTATATGTGAAGTGTTAAAGTAACTTTGCTATAAAGTTTTTATTTCTCTTGTTAATTAAGCTTGGACATGGTAAAATAGCAGCTATGTGTTATAGATACACATTATAATATTGGCTTTTCACAAATATTGAAGTGGATTCTATATGTGTGGTGGTAAAGTGGCTTTGCTATAAAGATATCGTTTTAATTTCTCTTGTTAATTGAGCTCAGACATAGCAGTGAAATAGCTGATATGTGTTATAGATACATATTGTAATATTGGCTTTTTGCAAATATTTAAATGGATTTTATGTGTGTGGTGTTAAAGGAGCTTTGTTATAAAGATACAGTTTTTAATTCTGTTGTTGATTTAGCTCAGTGAAATGGCTGATATAAGTGTGTGTTATAGATACACATTATAATATTGGCTTTTCACAAATACTGAAATGGATTTTGTATGTGGGGTATTAAAGGAACTTTGTTACAAAGATACCTGTTGTTAGTTAAGCTTGGACATAGCAGTGAAATTGCTGATATATGTTATAGATACACATTATAATACTGGCTTTTTTCAAATATTGAAATGGATTCTGTATGTGTGATGTTAAAGTAACTTAGCTATAAGATAAAGTTTTTATTTCTCTTGTTAATTAAGCTTGGACACAGCAGTGAAATAGCTGCTATGTGTTATAGATACATATTGTGATATTGGTTTTTTGCAAATATTGACCTGGATTCTATATGTGTGATGTTAAAGTACCTTTGCTATAAGATAAAGTTTTTATTTTTCTTGTTAATTAAGCTTAGACATAGCAGTGAAATAGCTGATATGTGTTATGGATTCATATTGTAATATTGGCTTTTCACAAATATTGAAATGGATTCTATATGTGTGCTGTTAAAGTAGCTTTGTTATAAAGTTTTTATTTCTCTTGTTAATTAAGCTTAGACACAGCTGTGAAATTGCTATAAAGATCCAGTTTTTAATTCTATTGTTGATCAAGCTCAGTGAAATAGCTGATATAAGTGTGTGTTATAGATACACATTATAATATTGCTTTTTGCAAATATTGAAATGGATTTTACATGGGGGATGTTGAAGTAAGTTTGATATAAAGATATAGTTTTTATTTCTCTTGTTAGTTAAGCTTGGACATAGCAGTGAAATAGCTCCTCTGTGTTATAGATGCACATTGTAACATTGGTTTTTTGCAAATATTGACATGGATTCTATATGTGTGCTTATAACAAAAGCTGTATGTATATCTTTTGTTATAAAGGTACAGTTTTTATTTTTCTTGTTAATTAAGCTTGGACATAGCAGTGAAATAGCTGCTATGTGTTATAGATACATATTGTGATATTGGTTTTTCACAAATATTGACATGGATTCTGTATGTGGGGTGTTAAAGTACCTTTGCTATAAGATAAAGTTTTTATTTCTCTTGTTAATTAAGCTTAGACATAGCAGTGAAATAGCTGCGATGTGTTATAGATACATATTGTAATATTGGCTTTTTGCAAATATTGACATGGATTCTATTGTATGCTGTTAAAGTAACTTTGTTATAAAGTTTTTATTTCTCTCGTTAATTAAGCTTAGACATAGCAGTGAAATAGCTGATATGTGGTATAGATACATATTGTAATACTGGCTTTTTGCAAATATTGACAAGGATTCTGTATGTGTGCTGTTAAAGTAGCTTTGTTATAAAGATATAGTTTTTAATTCTATTGTTGATCAAGCTCAGTGAAATGGCTGATATAAGTGTGTGTTATAGATACACATTATAATATTGGCTTTTCACGAATATTAAAATTCATTTTATATATGTGATATTTAATAAATATAGATATAATATATTTAATATTTATATATATTATAAATATATATTACATATATTATATATTATAAATATATATTAAATATATTATATATATTATATAATATATATTTAATATTTATATATTTAATATTTTATATTAAATATATATATATATTTAATAGATATAAATACCACAGATAAATATATAGTTTTTATTTCTGCTGGTAATTAAGCTCAGTGAAATGGCTGATAAGTAAGCTTGTGTTCAAACGCCTGCTAAAATGTTAGAATGTTTTAAATGTTAAAATAAGCATGCTTGTGTTAAAATGCCTGCTGGGATGGATAACACCCAATGCTCACAGGATGAGCACACCTGGACAGGTGTGCCAACCATCAGCACTCACCCTCTGAGGGCAGCGTGGGCCAAACCCCAAAAACTGGAGGGGATAAAAAAGGACTAAAGCCAAGGAGTGTCCATGCTCTAAAAGGTGAACCCAAGAAGAAGCCAGGCTGAACAATTATTGCAACATGTAAATTAGTCTGGGGGAAGTTTGCAATGCATAAAGGGCTATGAATATGCAAAGGGCTGATGTAATTAAAAGGTAATTAAGGGGTACCCCCAAAGATAACAGGGTGCTCTTGGCTGATGCTGTAACAACCTTTGCTCTGTGGTCTGTGTCTCCCATTGTCTGTGGGAGCTCAGAATATCGCCCCTGATATCCAGAATCACCGAGAAAACCCATGGGGGGCTCGGAGGTCCTGGAATGTTGCTAAGAATTCTTGGTGGCTGGACTTTGACCCTTCAGAGGGTGTGTGTGAGGACATGAGAATGAGCACAGTTTGAGTGGTGGAGGGATTATATATTTTCAGGGTAAAATATGGATTTTAGGATTATAGTACAGGGGGGTTATGGAGACAAGATGGAGGAATCGGGGCGTGTCTCATGCTTCTTCTTTCTTCTTCTTGTCTTCCATCTTCTGTGGTGCTGTTGGCACTTGGGGATTGGTTTGTGGTGAAGGTGCACTTGTTAACAAGGGTGAAAGGTATTGGGGATAAAAGGTAAATATGATGTACATAGTTTTTATTATAAAAGGACACGACCGCCCCGTGGGTGGTCAGAGTGCCCTTGGCTGCCTTGGTCAGATCCTGGCTGGCAGAAAGGAAAATCTCTGCAAGATAAAAATTAATAAACAATCTGAAGACCAAAGCATTGAAGAGTCCAGACTCGTCCTTTGATCCGCGGCTGCCCCGAACCATCCTGCGCGTGCCCAAGCAGAGATAACAGCCGGGTCGGGCAATTGTCCTTTATTAAATTTTTTCCATTTTTTTTTCCACAGGGGTGTTTTCCACACTCAGCATTCCTGGGAGCATTACCCAGCCCTGACCCTGTGGGGACACTCCCAAACCTGCCCTGGGCCTCTTTCCCAGTTATCTCCAAGGAGTTCCATGTCCAGCCTGGCACAGCATTCCCAATTCCTACTTCTCTCCATTTGGGATGTCTCCAGTGAGTCCTGCTCCGTGCTGGTGGCTCCCAGCTGCCCAGGGGGACTCAGATCCCTGGAGGTGACACTTGGTGACACAGATCTGTGGTGGCCTTGGCAGGGCTGGGCTCAGTGGTCTCAGAGATCTTTTCCACCCTCGGTGATTCCACAGCCTCTCCTTGCCCCCAGCAGAATTCCCGGTGTGGGATGGGAGCACCTGGAGCTCCCAGCAGCACCCAAGGGTCTGGAAGGATCCAAATGGGAGCTGTGGGACACAGGAGGGCTCTGGAGCACCGAGGAGAGTCCTTGGCCAAGCCCACAGAGTCAGGGAGCATCCCAGCTTTCCTTCAGGAGCTGCATTCCCACTTTTCCTTCAGGAGCTGCATTCCCAGCTTTCCTTCAGGAGCTGCATTCCCACTTTTCCT
The DNA here is from genome assembly GCA_009764595.1 of Geothlypis trichas. Taxonomy (NCBI): domain Eukaryota; kingdom Metazoa; phylum Chordata; class Aves; order Passeriformes; family Parulidae; genus Geothlypis; species Geothlypis trichas. Next base: position 152,663,595 of record CM019901.1, on the reverse strand, counting down.
TCAGGAACTGCATTCCCAGCTTTCCTTCAGGAGCTGCATTCCCAGCTTTCCTTCATCTCTTGCATTCCCACCTTTTCCTTCAGGAGCTGCATTCCCACCTTTTCCTTCAGCTCCTGCATTCTCACATTTCCTTCAGGAACTGCTTTCCCACATTTCCTTCACCTCCTGCATTCCCATCTTTCCTTCACCTCCTGCATTCCCAACTTTTCCTTCAGCTCCTGCATTCCCATCTTTCCTTCAGCTCCTGCATTCCCAGCTTTCCTTCAGGAGCTGCATTCCCAGCTTTCCTTCACCTCCTGCATTCCCAGCTTTCCTTCAGCTCCTGCATTCCCAGCTTTCCTTCAGGAGCTGCATTCCCAGCTTTCCTTCAGGAGCTGCATTCCCACCTTTTCCTTCAGGAGCTGCATTCCCACTTTTTCCTTCACCTCCTGCATTCCCACCTTTTCCCGCAGTTCCTGCATTCCCAACTTTTCCTTCAGTTCCTGCTTTCTCACCTTTCCTTCACCTCCTGCATTCCCACCTTTCTTTTAGTTCCTGCATTCCCACCTTTCCTTCACCTCCTGCATTCCCACCTTTTCCTTCAGCTCCTGCATTCCCAACTTTTCCTTCAGGAGTTGCTTTCCCACCTTTCCTTTAGTTCCTACATTCTCACCTTTCCTTCACCTCCTGCATTCCCACCTTTTCCTTCAGGAACTGCATTCCCACCTTTCCTTTAGCTCCTGCATTCCCAACTTTTCCTTCAGGAGCTGCTTTCCCACCTTTACTTCACCTCCTGCATTCCCACCTTTTCCTTCAACACCTGCATTCCCACCTTTCCTTCAGGAACTGCATTCCCATCTTTCCTTCACCTCCTGCATTCCCACCTTCAGGTGCAACTCAAATTCATGGAACACAAATTCATGGAATTTCCTTCAGGTGCAACTCAAATTCATGGAACATGGTTCCTGTGTTGAGCAGGAACGGGATGGAAACTGGAAGTTTTCCATGGACACAGTCAAGGGCTGGGATCCTGGTTTATAAAAAAAGGAGATTTGAAACAGAAAGAAAGGGGTGCAATCCAAGAACTCAGTCTAAAACTATCCCTGGATTTATTTAACTGCAAAATCTTGGAATAGTTCAGTATTGGAATCTGTTCCTGGATCATTCCCAGATAAAAGGACTGGGAATAGACAAAGGCCAAGACAGACTCATGGAATATTTGGGATGATGGAAAACAAAGCCCCACTCCCTTTATCCCCTTTTTATGCATCCAGAGGAAAATCCTTGGAGATGTCAGAGCCTGGGGCCAGCTGGTGTTCCTGTGAGGAATTTCACAGATCCCAGGATTTACGCCAGAATAACAACAGGGTTTGTTTGGATCCAGGGATTTATTTATTTCCCTATTTCTGTCCCATCTGGGAGTGGGAAGGTGGGAGGGAATTCCTGGGCTGGTTTTAAAGGAGGCTCTGTGGAGGCTTTTGGAATTCCCACCCCTCTGGAAAAGAAAACAGATTGAAAATTCCCTCCAAATATTCCAACAAACAAACAAACAAACAAACAAACAAACAGAGGTTGGTTTTTGGGGGCAAACAATTCTGGAATGAAGGGAATGAGGTCACAACCCCGGTCCCAGTTTGGTTTTGTGGGATTTTTTTAGGAGAATGGAATATCCAGACTGGGAAAGGAGCAGCTCAGTTTTCAGGGAGCATTTTGGCTGGGAGAAATGGACAAGGAGGAGTTGGAGGAATTTCACCCAGGATCTGGGAAGGGAGGATTGGGCCAGAAAAATCAGGGAATGTCCTGAGTTGGAAGGACCCACAAGGATCATCCCCTCCACCCCTGTCCCAAATCCCACCCTGTGCTTTGGGGCATTGTCCAAACCCTCCTGGAGTTTGGGAATTCCCCCTGGGAATGTGCCATTCCCTGGGGAGTCTGTTCAGTGCCTCTGGGGAAAGAACCTTTTCCTGATATCCAACCTAAAAGTTCCAATGAATAAAGGCCCACAATGCCCAAAACTTTACAACTACACAGCTAAAAATCCAGACCCACAATTCCCAAAAACCCTATAAATACACAACTAAAAATCTGGAATTGCAATTCCCAAAACCCTAAACATCCAGAATTACGATTCCCAAAAACCCTACAAATACACAACTAAAAATGTGGAATTTCAATTCCCAAACACTCTAAAAACATAAAACTAAAAATCCAGAATTGCAATTCCCAAAACCCTAAACATCCAGAATTACCATTCCCAAAAACCCTACAACTACACAACTAAAAATCCAGAATTGTAATTCCCAAAAACCTACAGATACACAACTAAAAATCCAGAATTACCGTTCTCAAAACTCTACAATTACACAACTAAAAATCCAGAATTGCAATTCCCAAAAACCTAAAAATACACAACTAAAAATCCAGACTCACAATTCCCAAAACCCCTACAAATACACAACTAAAAATCTGGAATTGCAATTCCCAAAAACTCTAAAAATATAAATCTAAAAATCCAGAATTGCAATTCCCAAAACCCTAAACATCCAGAATTACCATTCCCAAAACCCTACAACTACACAACTAAAAATCCAGGATTACAATTCCCAAAAACCTAAAAATACACAACTAAAAATCCACAATTGCAATTCCCAAAACCCTAAAAATCCAGAATTTCAATTCCCCAAAAAAACCTACAAGCCTCTGGGGAAAGAAACTTTTCCTGATTGCCAACCTAAAAATTCCAAAGAATAAAGGCCCACAATTCCCAAAACGTTACAACTACACAACTGAAAATCCAGACTTAAAATTCCCAAAAACCCTACAACTACACAGCTAAAATCCAGAACTGCAATTCCTAAAAACTCTAAAAATATAAAACTAGAAATCCAGAACTGCAATTCTCAAAACCCTAAAAATCCAGAATTATAATTTCCAAAAACCTCAAAATACACAACTAAAAATCCAGAACTGCAATTTCCAAAAACCCTACAACTACACAGCTAAAATCCAGAACTGCAATTCCCAAAAACTCTAAAAATATAAAACTAAAAATCCAGAACTGCAATTCTCAAAACCCTAAAAATCCAGAATTATAATTCCCAAAAACCTCAAAATACACAACTGAAAATCCAGAACTGCAGTTCTCAAAATCCCTACAACTACAAAACTAAAAATCCAGAACTGCAATTCCCAAAAACCTACAGACACACAACTAAAAATCCAGAATTGGAATTCCCAAAAACCTACAGATACACAACTAAAAATCCAGAATTACCATTCGCAAAACCCTACAACTACACAGCTAAAATCCAGAACTGCAATTCCTAAAAACTCTAAAAATAAAAAACTAAAAATCCAGAATTGCAATTCCCAAAACCCTAAACATCCAGAATTACAATACCCAAAACCCCTACTACTACACTACTAAAAATCCAGAATTGCTACAAGTACACAATCCCAAAAACCTACAAGTACACCACAAAAAATCAAGAACTGCAATTCCCAGAAATCCTCCAAATGTAACAAAAAAATCCAGAATTGCAATTCTCAAAAACCCTACAACTACACAACTAAAAATTGCTAATTGCAGTTCCCAAAAACCTACAAAAGCACAACTAAAAATCCAGAACTGCAATTCCCAAAAACTCTGAAAATATAAAACTAAAAGTCCAGAATAGCAATTCTCAAAACCCTAAAAATCCAGAATTACAATACCCAAAACCCCTACAAATACACAACTAAAAATCCAGAACTGCAATTCCCAAAGCCCTAAAAATCCAGAATTACAATACCCAAAACCCCTACAAATACACAACTAAAAATCCAGAATTGCAATTCCCAAAAACCCTAGAAATCCAGAATTACAATTACAAAAATCCTACAAGTACACAACTAAAAATCCAGAATCCAGGGAATCTGGAGGCTTCCTGTGCCTCTTCCCAGTAGCACAAATTAAGGAAAGAGTGGAAAGGGAAGGAATTTCCCGGGGTTTGTAAACTTGGGGGTTTTTTTGTCTTCCCTCGTCCTAAATTTGGTGGGAAGTGGAACAGAATTCCTTGGCTCTGCTGCTGTTCTGGTCAGTTTAGAGGTTTTTTTTAAATATGAAACCCAAATTCAATTATTGCCTCCTTCCCTGGGTTCTCCAGAAGAAATCCCATCCCTGCTGGGAATGCAGGAATGTCCCAGGAATGGGAAACCTCTGGGTTACAGGTAAATGTGAGGAAGCTCTGTCCCAGATCTTCTCCAGGCAGAGCAATTCCAGATCCCTCCAACATCCCCTGCTCCAGCCTCCAGCCACCCTGGTGTCCCTTACTGGGCTCCCTCCAGTGTTTCCATGGATTTCCTCTCCTGGGAAGCCCCAAACTGGGCAGTGCTGCTCCATAATCCCCCCCATTCTTTTCCATAAATCCCTTTTCCAGCTCACAACAGAGCTTTGGCACTGAGGGATCCCAAATAACGGAATTACTCCTTCCAATCCTTTTCCTCAGCACTTTTCCATGATTTATCCTCAGTAATTCCTTCCTTTGTCTTCTTTCCCTTTTTCAAGCCCTGCCTTGCACTTTTCCCTCTCCCCAAGTCCCTCAGCTGTGTTCCATGTGCAACAGCCCTTGGAAATCCTGCAATTCCACTGCCTGGCTCCTCAAATATTTAGGGATGGAGAGAGGGCAGCCAGCTGGAAATCCTCTCAAGCGTTGGAGTGTTGAAACCAGCTCATTCCCTGCTCCAGACCGGGATTTTCCTCTTTATCCCTGGTTTTAATGCTCCCTGCTCCCAGATGAGATTTTTTTGGGATGCCCTGCACAGAAAGGGCACTTGAGCCTTCCCAGGAATATCCATCCATGGATCCAAACCCAGCTGCCTCTCAGATCTCCAGCTGGTGGTGGCAGGGCCATAAAAGTGCCTCTGGAAGGGGCTGTTTTTATGGGATTCCTTTGGGAATTCCCTCGAGGTGTCCTGGGATTCATCCCCACACAGAACACGCCCGGGGGGTTGTTCCCAGCGCCCCAGCCAGATGGGACACACATTTCGGGAATCCAGATTGAAGAGCTCCATGGAATTCCTTTGTTTGTTTTCTTCCCAGAGTGGAGAGATAATTTAATAACCCAGCCCTTAATTAGTACCACAATTAACGAGATTTAGGAGCTGCAGCATGAGGATGTTCCCTGGAGCTCCTACAATCCCTTTCAAGTCCCGTTGCTTCATCCCGGCCTTGGAAATTCCCAGGGCTCTGCTCTCCGAGCTGCACAAAGCCTCTGGAGCAGATCCCACCCATCCCAGAGGGTCTCCAGGCTGGAATTTGGCACTCCTGGGTTTATTTTCCATCAGGGGGAAGAGCCTGGAGTGGAGGTGTGGGTACAGACACAACTGGGACAGCAAGATGCCTGGAAAAATCCTTCCTGGACTTTTTCTGGAGTCCTGGAGGGGCACATCCAGCTCAGAGCAGGACAGAGAGACCTCGAGCTGGGACAGGGCAGAGCTTCTGTGGGGAATCCCAGTGGGATGGAATTTAATTCAGTCGAATTCCCAGTGGAATTTAATCCACATTTCCCACAGTTTCCATCCCAAGAGCGTGCGCTGGGTTGGCGTGGCCAGGCCTTGGGAGTGAGGGAAAATCACCAAGCAGGGACAGTTCCCACTATCCCAGGTTGGTCAGAATTCCATCCAGCCTGGCCTTGGGCACTGCCAGGGATCCAGGGGCACCCACAGCTTCTCTGGGAATTCCATCCCCGTCCCTCCCCACCCTCCCAGCCAGGAATTCCTTCCCAATGTCCCATCCAACCCCACTGGTTTTCAGTTTAAATCTGTTCCTCCTTATCCTGACGTTCCAGGTGCTTGGAAAAAGTCCTTCTCCATCTTTCTCCCTTCTCCCTTCTCCTCGTATCTCCATTCAGGTTCTGGAAGGCAGCAAAAAAGAATCTTGGAATGGTTTGGGCTGGAAAAGACCTCAAAGCCCATCCAGTGCCACCCTGCCATGGCAAGGTCACCTCCCACTGTCCCAGGCTGCTCCAGCCTGGCCTTGGGCACTGCCAGGGATGGGACAGCCCCAATCCTCTGGGAAATCCATCCCAGTGTTTCAGCACCCTCATTGGAAACCTTCTTCATTATCTCCAATTAAATCCCCCCTCTTTAATTTAACCCCTCCACCCCCTCTCATTTCCTTGTCCTCTCTGTTCTTCAGCCCCTGATATAAAAGGCCACAGAAATTCCATCTTTTCCAGGCCCATTTGGATACTTAAATGACCTGATCTTATTTTAACTCCTGCTACCTTTGTTTGGACAGCAGAAGTGACTCCTGGAATCCTGCTGGAATTCAAGAGATCCCTTATTGTCTATTAAATTGAATTCCAGGGGTCTGGTTTTGATATAAAATGAGATAAATCCTGGCCCTTCCTGCCTCATATGCTCCAGAGTCTTCCCAGTCTCTGCATTAATTCCTTTAAAACAGGTGGCATAAACTCAGTTAGAGTTTATCTAATTCCACACCCTTGGGATTGACCACAAAATCTGGTTTAGTCCTTCCAGAGCTACTCCAAAAAATCACCCATCCCTCCTAAAACCAATCCCTGACACAGAACCAGGGGGAGCCCAGTTGGATTTACTGGGAAAGGAAAATAATTCCACACAGCTCCAATGAAACTGTCAAAATCCAGGGGAGGATTAAAAAAAGGGAGCATCATATTCTGCCCCAAAACCTCCCAGCACCACCAGCAGCAGCAGCAGAGGGAGCTGGGAATGGTTTTTCCTCCCTGCTGGATCCTCTTTGATGCTCCTGGGAGACACCAGCATGGAAAGCTGCTGGAAAGCTCAGTGCCTGCTGCAGATGGGAAATCAGAGCCCTTCCAGCTGGAGCTGGAATTCTGGGAGAGCCAGGGATTGTCACAAATCCTGTTTGGCACTCCTGAGTGCCCTGGGATTATTCCCTGCTGCTGCCTGATCACTGCAGACAAGGCACGATGGGTTTGGGAGGCAGCAATTTTGGGAATTTCCTTCTGTGAGGGGTAATTTAAATCTATTTATAGGATCAGGGTGTCTGGTGCAGCCAGGATCACATCTCCAGAAAAACGAGTCTGCTTTTGCCTGCAGAAAAAGGAAAAGCACACTCCCTTATCTCATTATTCCTTTCCTTATCTCCTCTTCCTCAGGATTTGTATTTTCCCCCTATTCTCCTAATTAAAATATTAGGGATTGGGAATTCCACCCCAGCTGCCTTTTTCTGTCAGGGATGTTTTTCCTTCCTGTGATGTTGTTTGGATCATTGGGACCCTGTGACACTGCAAAAGGGTGTCCAGAGGTGCTGGGAAATCTCCATTCCTGGAGGTTTTCCCACTGGCCCTGCATGGAGCAGAAGCTTGGATTCCAGAGCTCCTTCCTGCAGCTCTTTCCATGATTCCATGATTCCATGACCCTTCTGCCCTTCCTTTGTGGCTGCTGCCTTGCAGCTCCTTCCTCTGAGGCACACAGGGACATTTAAATGTCCTTCAAAGCCCAGGATATTCTCCCAAAGCCTCCGTTTAGCACAGCATCCAAAAGAAATCCATAACTGGGATGGCTCAGCAGCCACTGGGAAATATTGAATGGGGAAATATTGAATGGGGAAATATTGAATGGGGAAATATGGAATGGGGAAATATTGAATGGGGAAATATTGAATGGGGAAATATTGAATTGTCAGATCATGGAATTCCAGAAAGGTTTGGATTAGAAGAAACCTTAAGGATCATCCAGTGCCACCCCTGCCATGGCAGGGACACCTCCCACTGTCCCAGGTGCTCCAGCCTGGCCTTGGGCACTGCCAGGGATCCAGGGGCAGCCACAGCTGCTCTGGGGATTCCATCCCAGCCAGGAATTCCCAATTCCCAATCTCCCACCCCATCCCTGCCCTCTGGCAGTGGGAGCCATTCCCTGTGTCCTGTCCCTCCATCCCTTGTCCCCAGTCCCTCTCCAGCTCTCCTGGAGCCCCTCCAGGCCCTGCCAGGGGCTCCAAAGTCTCTCTCCTCCAGGCTGGAATGCTCCTGGGTGGGATTCACCTGCAGCTCCAGCCTCTCCCACTCTGCATCCCAGTGGAACAAAGGCAGAGGAGCTGCTGGGTGGTCCCTCCTGCAGGATCCCAGGGGTGGAAAAGCTGCTGAGCTTTGGGAAAGCAGAGCCTGCAGGAAGCTGCTGAGGCCTCTGTGGTGAGCACACACACGGCAGCTGGATGAGATTTATTCCAGCGGTGGGAATGATTAGGATCAGGGAAAAAAACAAACCCACAGCTCACACGACTTCTTCAAGGAAAAGGGAAGGACCAGCCCAGCACAGCCCCTGTAGAATTCCAGGGAAAATTCCAGAATTCCAGGCACCTTTCTCCCAGGGGTAAGGAAGGTGAAGTGCAGGTGACAGGCAGGACTGGATTGCAGCTCTCCAACCTCTCCCTCACACCTGGACCTGGAGATCCAAATCTGAGCAAAATCCCAAATTCCAAAATGGCCCCAAAATGCACGAGCGCTCCCGGGGTCTGTCCCTGGGATCAGTTCTGCTCCATTTGCATCTTGCAGTTCATTGTCCCATCCCAGCTTTAGCCCAGGCAGTCCCACCCTGCTTGTTTTTCTCTCTGCAGCCCACGGGGTTTGTGCTCCTGGGCTGAGATTTGGATCATTTGTCCTTGGTGCCCAGCTGGAGCAGGAATTGTTTTGTCTCCCTGCTCTGTGCACAGAGCTCACCATGCCCTGATGTGAAGCTTAGACCCACACACTAAAGCAGCACAGAATCTGAAAATATAAAAGCTAAACCTGAAGCATCACCATAACTCCCTGGATTTATTTCTTTTATTATATTTTTTATTATTTTTTTGTCTTTCTCCTGTGCTCACTGTCTTCCCTTCATGATCCATCCCTACTTCTCAATTGAGCGGGAAGAGAGAGGAACCCTCCTGGTTTAGGGATTTGCCATCAGTGTCACATCATGGGACAGCCAGGAATGCCATGGAAGGAGAGGGCACATCCCAAAATTCCCTCCTCCTTCACTTCCCTCCGCCTGGGAGCCACCCATGTGGATTTTAAGGCTCTGCTCTGCGAACTCTCAGGCCCCCATTCCGTAGGAATGTTGCTCCCTCTCACAAAGGGAAATAATTGAAACCGAGGAAGGGAACAAAAAAAAAAATAAAAATAAAAAAGGGAAGGGAAAAAAAAAAAAAGGAAGAAAGACTGGAGGGAGAGCTACGGAGTCTCCCAGGGATTCTCTGGAAAACAGGCAGCCCCCTCCAGGCCTGGATTGCATCCCGGCCTCGGGAGCAGGGCTGGGAGGCTGCCACCCAACAGGACAGCGGGCTGGGAAGGGACTGCAGAGCTTTGCGCTGGAATTCCAGGCTGCATCCCGAGCCACGGGGACGGGAAAGCCTCGGGATGAGGAGAAAGAGATGGGATCTGAAGGCAGGAAAAGCAGGAGAGGTGGGGAATTGTGCCTGGAGGAGGCTCCAGGTACTTATCAGAGCCGGCACAGCCTCGGTGCCTCGTTAACATAAAATTTGCATATTCATATATTCATTAACGTCTCCAGCCAATCAGCAGCCTGTGCTGGTGTTGATGCAGTGCAGGGAAACCCTTGGGCTGCTCAGGAGCTCCAACATCCCGCCCGGAGCCCGTGGACATGGGATGGTGTCAGATATCCCATCCTCCATATTCCATATATCCCATACCCCATATCCCATACCCCACATCCCAATCCCATATCCCTTACGCCATACTCCATATATCCCATATTCCATATATCCCATACCCCATATCCCATATCCCTTATGCCGTACTCCATATATCCCATATTCCATATATCCCATATCCCATATCCCAATCCCACATCCCATATCCCATATCCCAAATCCCAAATCCCATACCCCATATATCCCATATGCCATATCCCATATCTAAAATCCCATATCCCACATCCCATATCCCATATCCCGTCCTCCATATACCATATCCCATACCCCATATCCCATACCCCATATATCTCATATGCCATATCCCATATCCCATATCCCATATTCCATACCCCATACCCCATATCCCATATCCCATATCCCATATCCCATATCCCATATTCCATACCCCATACCCCATATCCCATATCCCTTAACCCATATATCCCATATCCCATATCCCACATCCCATATCCCACATCCCATATCCCATATCCCATATCCCATATCCCATATCCCACATCCCATATCCCATATCCCATATCCCATATCCCATATCCCATATCTAATACCCCATATCCCATACCCCATGCCCCATTTCCCATAACCCATATATCCCTTATGCCATATCCCGTACTCCATACCCCATATCCCATATCCCATAACCCATATATCCCATATACCATATCCCATACTCCATATCCCGTATCCTATATCCCATATCCCATATACTATATCCCATATTTCATATCTAATATCCCGTACCCCCATATCCCATACCCCATATATCCCATATCCCACATCCCATATCCCACATCCCATATCCCATATATCCCATATCCCATATCCTCTATCCCATGCTATATATCCTATACCCTATATCCCGTATCTTCTATCCCATACCCCATATCCCAAGGTGACCACTTTGGCACAACAATCCCAGCTTTAATTCCAGCTTGGACGATCCTTGGAACACTTGATGGATTCTGTCAGCTCTCCCATCCTCTCCAAACAGGAGAATTGCTGCAAACCCCAGTCTGCTCTCAGTGTCAGTGATAAATACCCCATATATCCCATACCTTATATCCCATATCTTCTATCCCATACCCCATATCCCATATCCCAATCCCATATCCCATACCCCATATTCCATATCCCATATCCCATACCCTATATCCCACATCCCACATCCCATATCCCATATCCTATATCCCATATACCATATGTCATATCCCATATCCCATATCTAATATCCCACACCCTATATATCCCATATATCCCATATATCCCATATATCCCATATATCCCATATATCCCATATATCCCATGTATCCCATACCCAATATCCCATACCCCAAGGTGACCACTTTGGGACAAGAATCCCAGCTTTATTTCCAGCTTGGAGGATCCTTGGAACACTTGATGGATTCTGTCAGCTCTCCCATCCTCTCCAAACAGGAGAATTGCTGCAAACCCCACTCTGCTCGCAGTGTCAGGATAAACATCCCCCATTCCTGATAATCCTTTATCTGGAAAAGATGGATACCCCAGCCAAGGAAAGCTGGGCCATTTATTTGAAGATTTAAGCTCTTTCCTCATGGACAGCCTGTCAGAGCATCCAAACACCTCCCAGCCCATCTGTTATCCCGGGAATAATGAGGAGAGCAGGATTCACAGTCACAGAGGGATTTTTATTGCTACTTCAGGGAATTATCCAGCATTTATCCTGTTTTGTCTGGAATTATTGACATCCCCCGTCAGCCCTGCCCTTGCTGTGAGTGATCTGGGATTTTCAGGCTCTGATGAGATTCCAGGGATTGTCCATTAAATCCTAGCAGCCAATTAAGGCTCTGTCCTGCCAGGATTGGGAAAATATTGGGGGGAAAAGATATTTGGATTTGAATTTTTTTGTTGCCCCAAGTTGAGATTGTTGTGATTTGAAGGTTTTCTACCACACTGAGATTTTTTAATCCTAGAATCCTGGAATGGTTTGGGTGGGAAGGGATCCTAAGGATCATCCCATCCCATTCCACCCCCTTCACACCTTCCAGACATTTCCAAGCCCCATCCAGCCTGGCCTTGGGCACTTCCAGGGATCCAGGGGCAGCCCCAGCTGCTCTGGGCAATGCCAGGGCCTCCCCACCCTCACCCCCATTTGATGGAAAGGAGGAGGTGAAATCCCAAATCCCAAATTTTTGTGTCCCAGATTCTTCCTGGAAAGACTTTTTGGTCAGAGTCCTTGTTCCCTTCCATGAGAAACGTTCCCTAAAATTGTGGATTTTTTCTATTCCCTCTCCATGGAGTTGGCTCATTTCCAGCCTAAATGTTCTCCTAAGGGGTTCTGCCTCCAAATTCCAGTTCTGCCTCCCTTTGGATCACAGTCTTGTCCTTAGGATCAGCAGTTTGCTCCCATGGATTTCCCAACACCATTTCTCCATCAGCTCATGTAGGAATATCAAGGGAGTTTTGCTCCTTTTTGGATCTGATGACCCTTAGGAAGGTGTTTTCCCTACTCCAGAACTTGAAGGAGGCCACCAGAACTCTTGGATCACCTCCTAGAGGCAATCCAGCCGCCTGGCAGCGGAAATTCCTTCCAGGCATGGAATGCAGGACCCATAAATATTTTTACAGCTCCAAACATTGAGCAACTCCAACAGGAAGAGCCCACGGGATCTCCTGAGCAGACCCAAACAAGTGGAAAACCAACTTCTCAGGGGGAAAAATATCAGAGGAAGGGATGGGAGAGCTGAGCCTGGAAAAACACATCCCAAAAAACCATGGAAGAGTCAGGGCAGAGCACACCAAGATATCATTCAGAGGGAAGAAGCGTTTCCAACACATGTTGGAAATGTTGGAGATGTTCCCTATCCCATGGAAGTAATGGCTCTGTGTGAAATCATCCCATCAGTTCCTGGGAACTGGATTTTTCCCAATCTCCAAGGCATTAATTCTTGGAGAGTCGTTGTTTTTTCCTTGTTTTTCCTGGTGAGGGCACCTTGGAATGCATCCAGGTGAGGGATGCTCCAACCCCCATCGGCACCCAGCCCTTGGCTCAGGAATTCTCGGCCCTCCTGCCTCTCCCGTTGGGAATTCCAGGTTCCCCATCTGCTCCACAAGACTTTTCCCTGCCCCAGGAATCTTGGAAACCAAACCTAAACTCCAGGAAAATGGTGGCATTTCATCCTTGCAGCAATTCCCTCATTTTTAGCAGGAATGAGAACAGCAGTTCCTGGGGATTGTCTGGAGCAGGAATCACCTTGTAACCAGAGAGCTACGGACAGCTGGCTTGTCTGTTTGCTATTAATCCCTGATTTTGTGTTTTCCCTGGAAGGGTGGGGACAGGAATGCTGTGTTTACCATCCCTGCTCACCTCCCACATTCCCCACGCTTCCCAAGGCAGTCAAATCCCTCCATCGGGTGCCTGTTCCCGTTTTCCAGACCCTCAGCAGGGAAGGAATCACCTCAGACCCTCTGAGTGCCACCTTGGGCACACCCAGCTGGTGCCATCTCTGGTGTTCCCACGCCAGGGAGATCCTGGATGTGCCCCCATTCCAACTGGAATGATGTGGGATGGAGAAGATTCCAGGAGCTGCCTCCCTCCTTCTCACGGATCCAGTGCCTGGAACCTCCCTGGATTCTTGAGGAAAGATGAGCTCATGAGAAAATCCACATCAGGCTCCACAGCCTGGGATCCTTTGCCAGAGGGTGGGATGGAGGTGCTGCCCCTGAGGGATGAGGGAGAGAAACAAAGGTTGGGAATTGTTGGCCGCTCTCCCTTTCCCTTGGTGTTCGCAGAGAATTCCGCTCCTTCCGGCCGGGGACACGCAAAGGGTGCGGGGTGTCGGTGACATCCTCACCCCTCCCGGCTCTGGATTCATCCCAACCCTTCCACACCCACCAGAGCAAGGTCAGGGAGCCCTCAGGGAGCAGGGGGTTCGCACAGCGGTCAGGAGAACATTCCGAGGGCAGCCGGCTGCTCCGGGTGTGCTAAAGCAGGGAATCGTGGAATCATTGGAGTTGGGAAAGCCCTCCAAGATCCTGGACTCCAACTCCTGACTGATCCAGGGAATCGTGGAATCATTGGGGTTGGGAAAGATACTGGACTCCAACTCCCGGCTGCTCCGGGCAGGCTAAACCAGGAAATCATGGAATCATTGGGATTGGGAAACCCTCCATGATCCTGGACTCCAACTCCTGACTGCTCCAGGTGGGCTAAAGCAGGGAATCGTGGAATCATTGGGGTTGGGAAACCCTCCAAGACCATGGACACCAACTCTCGGCTGCTCTGGGCATGCTAAAGCAGGGAATCATGGAATCATTGGGGTTGGGAAAGATGCTGGACTCCAACTCCCGGCTGCTCTGGGCAGGCTAAACCAGGAAATCATGGAATCATTGGGATTGGGAAACCCTCCATTATCATGGACTACAACTCCTGACTGCTCCAGGCATGATAAAGCAGGGAATCATGGAATCATTGGGGTTGGGAAGGCCCTCCAAGATCCTGGACTCCAACTCTCGGCTGCTCCGGGCATGCTAAAGCAGGGAATCATGGAATCATTGGAGTTGGGAAACCCTCCAAGATCATAGACTCCAATTCCTGACTGCTCCAGGCATGATAAAGCAGGGAATTGTGGAATCATTGGGGTTGGGAAAGCCCTCCAAGAAAAACAGAAAAATTGGGTAAATTTTCCTGAATGGGAATGTTTCCACCTCTATGTAGATCTATGGAATAAAAAAAACAAAAACATGAAATAAAAAAATCTCATGGGACCTTATTTTTTTTCAGTCAGAATTGGCTTTTGCTTCTCCAAAAAACTCCATAAGTGAAATCTCATGGGCACATCTGGAAACCAGAACAAAATAGGGAACAAAACAGAGAAAAGAGAAGGCCTGAGTGACAAGCTGAAATATTCCAGCATCTTTCCAAGAGGAATGTTTCATCCCTGTCTGAAGGAGTTCCAGCCAGGTCTGCTCCTCCCTCCTCCATGTGTTCCCCGTGGAATTAGAGCCGTGCCAGAGCTCCTCAGCTCCCAACATCTGCTCCCAGCTGCGTCAGGGAGCTGCTCAGCCTCGTCCAGAAACCATTCCTGCCTTTTCCTGGCTCCAAGTGGTGCCAGCTGTGGAGCAGAGCCGGTGGCAGAGGCACAGGACAGGGAGGAGAAGCTCTGATGTCCCACACGGCCCTTCCCTGAAAGGCTGGAGGAGTTCCTTGGAGAATTCCTTGGAATATGTGGAGATCCAGACAGGGAGAGCAGGTGAGGTCTTGTTCTCTCACTGGAGCTGTCCGGGGGAATAATTTGTCCAGGGATGATGTTCCAGTCTTCCCAGATTTTCCTTTTTTTGATAACTCCATATTTTTGGAAGATGCAATGACTGGGATGGGAATTTTGTATTTTCTTCACTATCAAATCAGGCAAAATGGAAAAAGGTGAGGTTTTGATGGGATACTGGGAAGGAATTCCTGGCTGGGAGGGTGGGGAAGGACAGGAATGGGATTCCCAGAGCAGCTGTGGATCCCTGGAAGTGTCCAAGGCCAGGCTGGACAGAACTTGGAGCACTCTGGGTCAGTGGAAGTGGACAAATCCCAGCTCAGAACTGGAGCACATCAGGATCATCCCAGGATGGATCCAGCTCCGAATGTCTCCAGGTCAGATGGTGGTTGCACAATTCCCACAGAAACAAGCAGGAAATCACAGAATCAGTTTGGATTTATCAATTTACCACAGATTTATCCATTTTGGATGAGATCATCATCAATTAAGCTTCAATAAAACTTCCCGGGGGGGGCTGGAAACCCAGAACATCCATCTTATCCACATCCAGCTTTAACAAGGATGGATCCTCCCGTTTTCCATGA
Organism: Geothlypis trichas; assembly: GCA_009764595.1. Taxonomy (NCBI): domain Eukaryota; kingdom Metazoa; phylum Chordata; class Aves; order Passeriformes; family Parulidae; genus Geothlypis; species Geothlypis trichas. The sequence continues at coordinate 152,648,083 of CM019901.1, read as the reverse complement.
ATCCACAGGCCCCAGCAGCGCAGGAAGAAGCCAGGAGGACTCAGGAAAACCATCCCGTGCTTTGTGGTGCAGACATTCCTCCCCTCTGGCATTTGGGAGCAGGAGGGGGCGTCGAGACAGGGAGAGCAATCCCAAATCCCGCTCCAGCATCCCGGGGTCTCACGCAGGAGCCGTCAGCAGCCCGGGTTATCACTCCCCCTCACTCACTCATCACTTCCCACCCCTGCCAGCAGCACGGCTCCGAGCAGGGAACACATCTTGGCTCCACATTTCTTGGTTGGAATCAGGGAACAGCACACCCAGCCCAGATGTGCCTCCAGAAATTGAAACCCGCTGCGGTCGCAGGGTTCTGCTCCCCTCCTCTCCCAGCCTGGCTCCGTGGGCAGATCCAAGTTCCTGGCCTTATTTTAGGATTTGGGTGGAAGCAGATCCAAGATCAAACACGTCCAGAAGGGTCCAGAGCTGCGTTTTTCCCCATTCCAACAATTCCTCGTGCTTGGCAAAGGCGGCTGGTGAGGTCATTCCCACAGATGGTGCAGCAGCAATCCCATCCCAAATTCTGGGCCTTAAAAAGAGGGATAAGGATGAGTGGGAGCCACAGCCACATGCCAGGGATGAAGGGATTGGGATGGACCTTCCAGCCTTGTCCCATCTTCTTTTCCACCTGCTCCTTTGCCTTCATCCAAATCCAAGCAGGAAAAATCAGCCAAAGGAGCCCTGAGATACAAACACTGCTGGCAACTCTTGGAAAAGGACATATTCCAATATATTCCAGCAGGAATATTTCAAGTTCCTTTTCCACTTGTTTTGTTTGTTTGTTTGTTTGTTTGTTTGTTTGTTTGTTCTGGTGTGTTTCCTTTGTTTTCACTTGGAAGATCCCACCTGGATTTTTGGGTTCATCCCATTTTCTGTCAGAGCTTGTCCACAGGACTTCAGACAAGACTTTTATTGCCTTTTATTTTTTATAAAAATAAGCACCTAAAAAAGTGAATTTTCGGAATTTAGAGGTTTGATTTGGACTTGTTTGATTTCGGAATTTAGAGGTTTGATTTGGGCTTGTTTGATTTCTCTTGTGGGTGAATGGATAAAGAAAACCCTCTGCACAATTAAGGTCTAAAAGAAGAGCCCAAGGGTATTGATGGT
>CM019901.1:152592214-152646740 GCA_009764595.1 Geothlypis trichas | reverse complement strand
GTGGGGATCCAAACACCCACAGCAGTGTCAGCACCCCAGGGTGGATTGGGTTGGGTTGGAGGGACCTCAGAGCCCACCCAGTGCCACCCCTGCCATGGCAGGGACACCTCCCACTGTCCCAGGGTGCTCCAATGTCCAACCTGGCCTTGGGCACTGCCAGGGATGCAGGGGCTGCCCAATTCCATCCCAGGCAGGAATTCCCAATTCCCAATCTCCCACCCATCCCTGCCCTCTGGCACTGGGAGCCATTCCCTGTGTCCTGTCCCTCCATCCCTTGTCCCCAGTCCCTCTCCAGCTCTCCTGGAGCCCCTCCAGGCCCTGCCAGGGGCTCTGAGCTCTCCCTGGACCCCTCCCTTTCCCAGCTCTGTGCATGCAGAGCTAAAGGACACTGCTGTCCCCCCTCACCTCCTCATTCCTCATGGAGATCCTCTGGCGGAAGCTGACGGATTTCCTGTTCTCATCCACCTCGTAATCCTCCTCATTCATCCACTCATTGAACACATCCGTGTCCAGAATCCACTTGGCATGGACCTGCTCACAGGAGACAGGGACAGGCTGATGCTTTGGGGACAAACAGCTCCATGGAGACCTCCCAGGGTTAGGGACATTCCTGGAGCTTTACCAGGTCTGAGTGTTCCAATCCCTCTGGTTTCACACTCACTCCTGGCAGTGGAACAGGGCAGGACCACAAATGATGAACTCAGAACTCAACCAGTGCTCCTCAAGCATTTTCAGGCCTCCAGGAGTGGGAGGTCAGTTCTGAGAGCTGGGACAGCAGCTCTGGGTTACAGTGCTCTTTGCATGCTGAAAATTGCCATCAACATCTCCTAAATACACACAGCCCCTTGGCAGGTGTGCCACAAACAGCAAAAAGTGAGGAAAAGCTGGCCACTCCCTGGAGGGACAAAGCCAGCTGTCAGGATTGTAACATCCACCTTCAGAGAGTTTGGTTTGCACAGCTGAGAAACGTTCTGGTGCTTTAGAGCCATTTATACAATTTATTAGTGATTTATTAATACTCATCACAATTCTCTGACTATTCCTACTAAGGTTTATACCCCAAAATCCTGTTTTCCAGTGAGTTACAGGTATTGAACTCACTGGAAAACAGGATTTTGGGGTATAAATCTTAGTAGGTTTAGTATAAACCTTAGACTCCAAGGTCCTTCCAGCCTGGGCTGCTGTGACTCCAGGAGCACACACAGAACATGGCCAGGGTAACACAGTGAGTGCAGAAACACAGAGCAGGGCAACACCCAACAACTCAGTCCTTCCCAGGATTCCAGCAAAGGAATCCTGGAAAGGACTGAGCCAGACTCACTCACCTTCCATAGCTTGAGCCAGGCTTAGCTCAGTTCCCCTAGGCCTAAGCCAGACTCACCTTCCAGGGCCTGAGCCCAGACTCACCTTCCAAGGCCTGAGCCCAGACTCAGCTCCCTAGGCCTAAACCAAACTCACCCTCGAGGGCCTGAGCCCAGACTCATCCTCCAGGGCCTGAGGCCCACTCACCTTCCAGGGCCTGAGCCCAGAATTGGCCCAGCTCCCCAGGCCTAAGCTGAGTCCAGGCCTAAGCCAGACTCACCTTCCAGGGCCTGAGCCCCACTCACCCTCAATAGTCTGAGCCAGACTTGGCCCAGCTCCCCAGGTGTAAGATGAGTCCAGGCCTAAACCAGACTCACCCTCCAGGGCCTGAGCCCAGACTCACCTTCCAGGGTCTGAGCTCCACTCACCTTCCAGGGCCTGAGCCCAGACTTGGCCCAGCTCCCCAGGCCTAAGCTGAGTCCAGACCTAAGCCAGACTCACGTTCCAGGGCCTGAGCCCAGACTCACGTTCCAGGGCCTGAGCCCAGACTCATGTTCCAGGGCCTGAGCCCAGACTCCCCCTCCAGGGCCTGAGCCCCACTCACCTTCCAGGGCCTGAGCCCCACTCACCTTGCAGGGCCTGAGCCCCACTCACCTTCCAGGGCCTGAGCCCCACTCACCCTCCAGGGTCTGAGCCAGGCTTAGCTCAGTTCCCCTAGGCCTAAACCAGACTCACCTTCCAGGGTTTCTCAGGGATGGGAGCATCCTCGATTTCCGCCTCGACCTCGCTGGCATGGACCCAGGTGTCGTAGCTGGGGAGGGTCAGAGAGAGCTCTCAGGTACCAGAGCAGCAGGAAGGGTTTTCCAGCAGCCCTGGCACGTGCAGCCCTCCCTGCTGGGGCTGCTCATTCCACAGGGAACAATCCTGCCCTGCACAGGGCACAGGATGGGCCCCGGAGCATCCAGTGCACGTTAAAAGTTAAAAATCCTCTCAGTGAACCACTCCAGCTCCAAGTGCAAGCCTGGAGAGATTCAGGGGGTAAAGGCAGCTCTGAGTCACCCAACCAAACCCTGCCATTAACTTAATCCACTTCTCTCTGTTCTTGTGATTTCAAAGCAAGAGTTACTGGATTCCTGGAAGGGAGGAAGCTGCATCTTGTCCTGGAAACCACTCATTATTTATATTCACTCTTCCACATTGTTCCCTCCAAAGTCTATTTATCAACAAACTGCACTGAGCAACAGCAAAAGCCACAGTCCTTTGTAAGCAACACCAGGTGCTGAGGAAGGAGTCAGGTGCAAGGAAAGATGTGCACACAGCATCCCTGGTTTTACACTGTTTTGTGTGTACCTGGTTTAAAAACACCAATTTAAACCTGACTACTGATAGAAATACAGAAATATTGAAAGGCTCTTCATCTGTATGAATAAAAACCTTGAGTGTGATTACAGTTTGCTGTCCTCCATTGAAAGCCCCATGTGAGACAGAGCTCCTAGGAATTTGGTGTGTGAACAGATTTCAGTGGCCTGAAAAAATTAATTAAATAGCAGTCAATACTGGGTTATCAATGTTTTCATTGATCTTCCACAGCCTGGGATCAGAAACTAGTTAATGCAAAGACAGGGAAGCTCCTACCAGCACATACATTGAATTTTAACATGTTCCAGGAGCACAGGGCAGGTTCCTCAAAGGATGCTTTAACAGTCACTTGCACCTGACTGCAGACAACCCTTGGAGTAAATCTCTTAGTCAGAGCTCCGCCAGGTTCTCCCTTTAGAAGTTCTACCTTTAAAATTTAAGGAAAGGCTCATCCCAACTTTAAAATCAATTTCCAACCAGCTCCTTGTGGCTCTGCAGAAGAACTCATTTTCCAGCCTCACCCACATGCCAGTGCCACAAATGGGTGTGGATATTGCAGTTTTACATCAATGGTTCATCCCTTTCAAGCTTTGCACATTGAGATCAAGATTTTTCCATCAACAAACAGTTAAAACTCAGGGTTTGCTTCCCCCAGCCATCTTTACCTGTCTGGAAAAAAGCCCCAATGTACCAGCACCTGCTTGTCCTTTTTCATCACAGGTCTCAACCACTCATCTGCAAAGGGAATGAGATCCAGGTCAGATGTGGAGGGAGAAGCTCAATAATTCACTTTTCACAGTGAGTCACAGGGAAGTTACTGCAAACCCCTCTGCTAAAGGGGGTCTGGGAAAGGACCTTAAAGCTCATCCCAATCCCCCTGCCATGGCAGGGACCCCTCCCACTGTCCCAGGGCCACCTCCCACTGCCCCAGGGCCACCTCCCACTGCCCCAGGGACACCTCCCACTGTCCCAGGGACCCCTCCCACTGCCCCAGGGCCACCTCCCACTGTCCCAGGGCCACCTCCCACTGCCCCAGGGCCACCTCCCACTGCCCCAGGTGCTCCCAGTCCTGTCCAGCCTGGCCTTGGGCACTGCCAGGGATGCAGGGGCAGCCACAGCTGCTCTGGGCACCTGTGCCAGGGCCTGCCCACCCTGCCAGGGAACAATTCCTCATTGCCAAGATCCCTTCCATCCCTGCAGCTCTCAAGTACCAAACTCTGAGCACAGAGCCCAGAGAAGCATCACAGGACAAACCCCAAGGATGTGAACCTGCATCTCCAATCCCTGCTGGAATTTTGGGGCTGTTTCTCAGTGTGAGCTGGGGCTAAAGGCTCAGAGCCTGAGACACACACAGGGCTGAGCCTGCTGCTGCCAGAGGGACAGACACAAACCATCCCTGATCCCTGCTGGAATTTTGGGCTGTTCCCCAGTGTGAGCTGGAGCTAAAGGCTCAGAGCCTGAGACACACACAGGGCTGAGCCTGGTACTGTCAAAGGGACAGACACAAACCATCCCTGATCCCTGCTGGAATTTTGGGCTGTTCCCCAGTGTGAGCTGGGGCTAAAGGCTCAGAGCCTGGGACACACACAGGGCTGAGCCTGCTGCTGCCAAAGGGACAGACACAAACCATCCCTGATCCCTGCTGGAATTTTGGGGCTGTTCCCAGTGTGAGCTGGGATTCAGAGCCTGAGACACACACAGGGCTGAGCCTGCTGCTGCCACAGGGACAGACACAAACCATCCCTGATCCCTGCTGGAATTTTGGGCTGTTCCCAGTGTGAGCTGGGGCTAAAAGCTCAGAGCCTGAGACACACACAGGGCTGAGCTTGGTGCTGCCAGAGGGACACACACAAACCATCCCTGATCCCTGCTGGAATTTTGGGCTGTTCCCAGTGTGACTGGGGTTCAGAGCCTGAGACACACACAGGCTGAGCTTGGTGCTGCCACAGGGACAGACACAAACCATCCCTGATCCCTGCTGGAATTTTGGGCTGTTCCCCAGTGTGAGCTGGGGCTAAAGGCTCAGAGCCTGAGACACACACAGGGCTCAGCCTGGTACTGTCAAAGGGACAGACACAAACCATCCCTGATCCCTGCAAACTGCAGGGAGCACTTCCATCTAGTGGCCAGCACAGGCCAGGGAATGTGGGAAAGGGATTTATTTATGCCTGTGCAACTTGGGCTTGAGGACAATGACCTCCCAGGTAATTAAATTTATTTAAGATGAAAAAGGGAAGAAGTATTTTGTGCTATTTGCAGAAAGAGGCAGCAGTGAAATTGCTCTTTTTGGACCTTGCACTTGGTGCAGGCAGAGTGAACTTTAACACAGCCAAGGCTCATGGAGGGGCTCTCCTTGCTCTCCCCACACAAGGATTGAACCAACACTCCCTACAGAATCCCTGGAGAGCCAGGAACCCAGAATCAGGGAATTGCTGAGGCTGGAAAAGCCCTCCAAGACCAGAGTGCAGCCATTCCCCAGCACTGTCCTGTGTCCCCAGGTGCCACCTCAGCTCTGAAACCCCTCCAGGGCTGGGAGGAACTCTCCAATCTCCAGCCTAAAGCTCCCCAGGCACATTATCCACAAAGCAGCAATTGTCCCTGAGGAGCAGGCTGGGAACAGTCCTGGTGAACACTCCCACAGCCTCTCCTGGCACTCATGACAAGAGGGTTCCCACTGAAAATTGCCACAGAACCTCACCATCATCCACTGAGGTAGGACTGGGATACACGTGGTGGGTGGCCTTGGACTTCTCTTCAGTGACTGTTCCCTGTGGCAAACAGGAGAAACTGCATGAGAAACCCACAGCACATCACCCCAAAAGGCAGCTGGTGTTCAAAACTTACACCCCATGAACGTGTAAGGGATTGATTCAACAGCACAAGGAGCACAAGGAGCTGCAGATGCCATCCCTGGGTGGCAGCAGGAACAGAACAGCACTGTGGGGTGGGATGTGGGGTACCCTGGGATCAGGGGCTGAAGGGCAACAGCTCCCACAGCTCAGGAAAGGACAGGGCAGCTCTGAAGGGAGCTGGAAAATAACAAAAATTGGAGCAGGGACAACTTGGGACAGCAGGGAGCCACAGGCACTGGGCTGGGGTAGTGGGGAAATGACAGCAAGGGGTTAAAAATGAAAATAACCAAGATAGTGAGGAAGCAAAGCTAGTGACAAGAGGAGCATTCAGAGGCAGAGCAAAGGAAAGCCCAAAAAGCAGAATTAGGGACAATTTCTGTTTTCATCTCCTCACATCCCTGCAGAGACAAAGCTGCTTTAAAAATCCCTTAAATCACTCATGGATACAGCGTGCAGCTCACTACAGACTTCCTTTATGAAAGGAAAATTGACTCATTCACTCTAATTTAAGCAATAACACCCATCCTGAATCAGCCAAATAATTAAGAGCAACTTGTGAAAATGTGCCCAAGTGAGGCTGAGACAATGGTTCATAATCACAACACAGGAAATACATTAAATCTGGAAAAGAAACTCTCTGGCTACAGCTGTGACTTGCCCTGACTCAAAAGCCACCAGACCATGCAGAGGTCACGTTCCAGGGGATTTCTCTGCAGACAAGTGAGAAGCCTGTTTGTGTTTATAAGGATGAAGCCATTAATCTTGCTCAAGTCATCCTGGAATTACAAGGGCAAGGTCCCCTGAGGCTGCCTGGGCTCTGCTCAGCACCAGCAATCAGAGAATGAAATAAAGACCAACAACCATTTCAGCTTCCTTCTGCTGTCCCACACATCTGGAACAGCTGCCTCACTCCCTGCTTTACACCCAGGTTTGGACAAGCCTGTGCTGAGCAATAAACACCTGGGGCTGTCCCAGCTCACCCAGAGCCAGCTGGCAGCAGGTCCAGGTGTGCTTTTAGAGCACAGCCAGGGCTCAGCCTCCATGGGAGGGTAAAAACCATTCCCAGGGGAGCTGTGCTGCTGCTGCTGAGTGCCCAGGCAGCCCCAGGGCTGTCCCTCAGAGCCCAGCAGCCCTGGGCACAGCTGTGCTGTGTGACACTCACCTGGTGACGCTTGACAATGTCCTTCAGCTTGTTGGCCAGCTTCAGCTCCATGTCAGGAATGAGGTAGATGGTTGGTCTGCTCAGACAGTTGTTCTGGGAGAGAAGAGCAAGTTGAACAAGGAATTAGGGGGTGATCTGTAGCAAAAATCAGAATATTTCTATAAAATCCCCAGTGCTGGAACTCCAGAGCAGGGGTGACCCAGGTGAGTGATCCCAGCTCCAGGAGCCCTGGGACAGGGACATTCCCCTCCCACAGCTCCCCAACAAAGCCCTGCCCAGGTTTTTATCATGCACTGAAACCACTGCATGTGGGCCAGGGTTTTTTGTAATAAGAATATTGTTGCTTTTTGCTGTTCTTCCTGTTTCCATTGCTAATGGACACCTGAAAGTTGTTTTGGCTACATCATACACTGAATTTGGCTTAGAGTTTGAAAAAAATCACACATTATTGCCATGCAGTGTGATTCAGTTAAAACACTGAACTTCAAATGAGACTCTACAGAGCTGCTTAATGAGTACAGATAATAACCTGTTTGCTAAAGTGAGAGTAAAATGGATCCTAACCTGAAAAAGGCCAGTTTAGAACAAACTGGAAGTCAGCCCTGGAATGGGCACAGGAGCAGTTACTGAGCCCCAAGGGTGCCACCTCCACAGGGACATGGGGACACCTGGGATGTTTGCTCTTTCCTTACAGGAGACTTTCATCATGTAAATAAATAAAATAAAAACCTCACACAAATAAACAAAATAAAAACCTCTGCATATCCAGAGAGAGCCAATGGAAATATTTCACATTTCTCAAGTAAAAATGTGGAATTGTGACTGAGCTGGGTGGGAGAGGGAGGGGAGAGTCCCCCATTGCTACAGAGGGCCAGGGTGAAGTCCTGCCCTGAGTGCCAGGAGTGGGGCCTGCCCTGGGCTGGGTTCCTCCTGCCCTGGGCCCGGTTTCTCCTGCCCTGGGAGTTGGGCCTGCCTTGGCCTGGGTTTCTTGTGCCCTGAGCTGGGCTTCTCTCCTGCCCTGAGCTGGGTTTCTCCTGCCCTGGGAGTTGGGCCTGCCCTGGCCTGGGTTTCTCCTGCCCTGGCCTGGGTTTCTCCTTTCCTGGGCCGGGTTTCCCCTGCCCTAGGCCGGGTTTCTCCTGCCCAGGGAGTGGGGCCTGCCCTGAGCTGGGTTTCTCCTGCCCTGAGCTGGGTTTCTCCTGCCCTGAGCTGGGTTTCTCCTGCCCTGAGCCGGGTTTCTCCTGCCCTGAGCCGGGTTTCTCCTGCCCTGGGAGTGGGGCCTGCCCTGGGCCCGGTTTCTCTCCTGCCCTGAGCTGGGTTTCTCCTGCCCTGAGCTGGGTTTCTCCTGCCCTGAGCCGGGTTTCTCCTGCCCTGGGAGTGGGGCCTGCCCTGGGCCCGGTTTCTCTCCTGCCCTGGGCCCAGTTCCTCTCCTGCCCTGGGCCCGGTTTCTCTCCTGCCCTGGGCCCGGTTCCCCTGCCCTGAGCCAGGTTTCTCCTGCCCTGGGCCTGGTTTCTCTCCTGCCCTGGGCCCGGTTTCTCTCCTGCCCTGGGCCTGGTTTCCCCTGCCCTAGGCCCGGTTTCTCTCCTGCCCTGGGCCCGGTTTCCCCTGCCCTGAGCCAGGTTTCTCCTGCCCTGGGCCTGGTTTCTCTCCTGCCCTGGGCCCGGTTTCTCTCCTGCCCTGGGCCTGGTTTCCCCTGCCCTAGGCCCGGTTTCTCTCCTGCCCTAGGCCCGGTTTCTCCTGCCCTGGGCCCGGTTTCTCTCCTGCCCTGGGCCCGGTTTCTCTCCTGCCCTGGGCCCGGTTTCTCTCCTGCCCTGAAATGGGTTTCTTGTGCCCTGGACTGGGTTTCTTGTGACCTGAGCTGGGTTTCTCCTGCCCTGGGCCCGGTTTCCCCTGCCCTGGGCCCGGTTTCTCTCCTGCCCTGGGCCCGGTTTCTCTCCTGCCCTGGGCCCGGTTTCTCTCCTGCCCTGGGCCCGGTTTCCCCTGCCCTGGGCCCGGTTTCTCCCCTGCCCTGGGCCCGGTTTCCCCCCTGCCCTGGGCCCGGTTTCCCCCCTGCCCTGGGCCCGGTTTCTCTCCTGCCCTGGGCCCGGTTTCTCTCCTGCCCTGGGCCCGGTTTCTCTCCTGCCCTGGGCCCGGTTTCCCCTGCCCTGGGCCCGGTTTCTCTCCTGCCCTGGGCCCGGTTTCTCTCCTGCCCTGGGCCCGGTTTCTCCTTGCCTGCACCAGGGTTTTCTCAATGGTCATGAACATCTCCACGTTCCGGTCCATCCGGGAGGGATTCTGCAGGTCAAACCTCCTCCTGTTGAGGGAAATGATTCACAAATATTAACTGCACATCCCCAGCTGCCAGCATTCCAGAACCTGCCCTGCTCCACACAAACTCTGGGTCGTGGCAGGGGTGCCAGGGCACTCCAGCACAGCCACAACTGTTTCTGCTGAACTTGGCACCCTCACCAGCCAGAAAACCACCATGAACCACATCCAGAAATGCAGCTGATTTGTGAGATGTTCAGGGAGAGAAAGGAAGGTTGACAGTGTCCACCAGACCCTGCAGCAGGGCTGTGCATTCCACCACAGTCACAGGGGGTAATTAAACACACAACCACCATGGATTTCAACATCAGATGAGAGAATTCATGGATGAGCCCTCATGGTTCTCTTAGTCCCAGCTGCCCCCATCCAGCAGTGCTGGAGTCCAGAGAAGCAGCAATTCCTCTGCCTAGTGTGAGAACAAACCACCCTCCAGGACACAGCTAATAACCCATGGCAGCATTGTATCTCCACCTTTACTAGACCCTGGTGCTCTAATTTTGTTATTTCTTTGACAAATCACCACAATTATTGCAATGCCAATGGAGATCTGTCCATCAGAAATGAGGGAGGACACAAAACCTGAGAGTCCTCCTGGGAAGCAGCAGGAGAGCCCCCAGATTCTCTGTGCTGTGCCCACCTGAGCCCTGAACACGTCTGGAACTCACAGATGGGCAACACAAATGAGGGATTGGGGTGGTGACCCCAGAGCCTGAGGAGGAACAGCCCCAGCCCTGAAACAGCCCCAGGACCTGCAGGGAGTGCCACAGCTGGGGCTGAGCCCTCAGGATGCAGCCTGTCCTGTCCCAAAGCTCCAGCACCTCAGGATCCAGCCTGTCCCAAAGCTCCAGGAGGTGCTGAATCAGGATCCAGTCTGTCCCAAAGCTCAAGGAGGTCAGGATCCAGACTGTCCTGTCCCAGAGCTCCAGCAGGTCAGGATCCAGTCTGTCCCACAGCTCCAGCAGGTGCTGAGCCCTCAGGCTGTGTCCCCAGATGCAGAACATGACCTGGCACATGCCAGCACCTCCAGGTTTGGGAACAGGCTGCTGCTGGGTCTGGGAAGGCTCCCTGGGGTGTGGGGGGTGGCAGGTGTTAATCCCAAACCCTGCACACCCAGGGCAGTGTCAGCTGTGAATCCCAAGCCCTGCACACCCAGGGCAGTGGCAGGTGTGAATCCCAAACCCAAAGCCTTGCACACCCAGGGCAGTGGCAGGTGTGAATCCCAAACCCTGCACACCCAAGGCAGTGCCAGCTGTGAATCCCAAACCTTGCACACCCAGAGCAGTGCCAGCTGTGAATCCCAAACCCTGCACACCCAGGGTAGTGCCAGCTGTGAATCCCAAACCTTGCACACCCAGGGTAGTGCCAGCTGTGAATCCCAAACCTTGCACAACCAGGGCAGTGGCAGGTGTGAATCCCAAACCCAAGGCCCTGCACACCCAGGGCAGTGCCAGCTGTGAATCCCAAAGCCCTGCACACCCAGGGCAGTGCCAGGTGTGACTCCCAAACCCAAAGCCCTGCACACCCTGGGCAGTGTCAGCTGTGAATCCCAAACCTTGCACACCCAGAGCAGTGGCAGGTGTGAATCTCAAGCCTTGCACACCCAGGGAAGGTGCGAATCCCAAATCCAAACCCTGCACACCCAGGGCACTGCCAGCTGTGAATCTCAAGCCTTGCACACCCAGGGAAGGTGCGAATCCCAAATCCAAACCCTGCACACCCAGGGCAGGGCAGGCTGGCACACCCTCCCCACGAGGCACTGGGGCTGCAGTCACCCCCCCAGCTCACACCATCCCCTCCCAGCCAAGGGCAGGTCCCTACAAACACAGCCCTGTCCCAGCACACATCCTTGTGCCAGGGCACACAGAAGGTTCAGGAAAGCAAAGCTCAGCCCCAAGGCTTTTAGCCCCTGTGACCCCACTAAATCAAACATGAGACCCCACTGGGACCTCCAGGATCTCCTCCAGGGGTTCCTGGATTTTCAGGAGGGAGGTGGATCTGTGGGAACACCTGAGGGCTGGGCAGCTCCACCAACACTCTGTCAGGGGCATGGTTCCTGTGCTGAAGAAATTACCCTTCACCCTGAGGACATGGCAAACAAATCCAATGTAAGATCCTGGCACATTTATTGGAATCAGCCTTTTAGAGAGGGAATTATGACCTTGGTGTGTGCTTTGGGAACTTCACCCTGACTTGCAGAAGCATGGCCAGACATCAAGGCTGCCAGGTCAGTGTTAATAAGGTATTTTACACCTCTGATACAGAGGATTCTGAATCAAGACTGAGCCCCCTCTCCAGTATTCAGCCATGGTTTGTATCCAAAACACCCAGAATGGCTCCGTGGGAGACAAATGCCAAACAAACACCTCCAGACCTCTTGGTACCTGTGACACAAACACACCCAGGCCATGAGCAGAACGTTGCCATTTTTAGCTCAAAACCTGCACTGTGCATCCATGGAATGCTGCATGCCCCCAGCTCCCTGCCTGCTGCAGCCAGCCAGAGAAGGACATGGATAATGAGTAACAGCACTGTTCCAGCTGCCCATGAGGATAAAATGGCACTAACTCTTCCTGGGCTCAGCTCAAGAGGCTCCCTGGCCAGGCTGGGCCAGGTTTGTATGCCCAGCTCTCAGACATACCTACTGTGGCGAGGAAGGGGACTTCTCCTATAAGACAGATCAGTCACAAACAGGTTAAGCAGGAGCCACAATGCAGACCAAAACACAAATCAAATCAAGCACAGGGCAGGCAAACAGCACAGATCACTTGGCACAGTCAGTGGGGACACATTCCAGGCTCCAGGGCTGAGCTCAGAGTTAAGTGCAGGATCACTGCCCACATGCACACACCAGGCACTACCCACCTAATCCTGGGCAGCAGCAAGGCAGGGACAGGGGAGGAGGCAGCTCCAGAGCCTGCTGGGCTGGGCAGCTGAATGCAAACCACATTTTCTTATTGAAAATAAGAAATGTTCATTCAATTCAGATGTTCCTGAAGTTGGAACCGTTTCATTCCTGGATCTTAAGGCAAAGAGGCAGCAGGACACAGCTGGTAAACCACACTGCAGAGAGGAGCCTGTCCCAGGGGCTGCCAGGACTGGAATAGGAAAGCCCCTGAGAGTGGTTTATTCCTGATATATCCACCTCAGACAGAGCAGGTATGAGTATGAATAATTCCTAAAAACAACCAACCATCCTCAAACAATTTTGTTTTGCCTTTGAAATGGCTCGTGTGTGGAAAAACAACTCAGTCAATTCTGGGATGCTGCTACAGATTGGAAACATCACATCCAAACTATTGGAATTTGTGGACAGGAACAATCTCTGCTTAATTTTATTGATTATTTATATTTATTGGCTTTTCATCCTCATTTTTTTTTGCCCAGTGGTCTCAAAAACAGTGATTTCAAGGCCAAAAAGAGTGATTCCAACTGGACACTGGAGCTTGGAGCAGCCTGGGACAGTGGAGGGTGTCCCTGCCATGGCAGGAGTGGAACTGGGTTACTTTAGGGGTCCTTCCAGCCCAAACCATTGCAGGATTTTATAATCCCATGCTGCTGTCCCTTGGGAAGAGGATTGTAACTCAAACACCCAGGTTAAACCAGCCCTGGGATGTCACAGGGATATTTTCATCCCAGCTCCAGGGTTTCTCAGTGCTTACCCTCCCCATTTTTGGGGCAATGGAGATCTGAGCATTTACTAGGATCTGCAGAGCCCCATGCTTTCCCAGTCATAACTAAACCAAATAATCAATACACAACAAAGATTTACATCTCACAGATGTGAGACTGCTCTGGTTCATTCTCTCAGTCAGACAGCAAGGAAATAAAAAAGGAGCCTCAAACTTGTAATTAACTCCAACTACAGGCCCCAAACCTTCAACTTGGCCAACTCCTCTTTAAATTTAGAAGTGTGGGGGTGTGTCTCAAAAAAGTTATATCAGCAAAACAGGAAAAAGTTCCCTCTTCCCATCTCCACTGCCTTGCCTGCCCGAGTCTCCAGGAAGGATTAAACTTTAGGAAGTTTGCATAAGCAATCCATGTGCTTGGTTTCATGCAAAAGGTGTATAAATAAAATAAAATACAAATAAAAACTTACCAGCCCTGTTCATTCTTATATTTGTAAGCAGCACCAAGAATGTGACATAATGTACCTCCAGCTTTGAAATCCATGAAGCACTTTGCCTGGAACCCAGAAAACAAGGGAAAACAGTGACATTGACTTTTATGCAATTATTTTAAACAAATACACATTGGTTAGCTGAGTTTTAGACATAGAACACATCAAATGAAAAGTTAATTTTCAGATGAAACACTTCTGGAGTTTGAGGTGCTCCTTTCAGAATGTTTCCTGAAGATTAAATGGATTTGGATTAAGCAGAATTCTTTGTGTTTGCAGGAACTTGATGTATCTGAAAGCTCCAAGCAGAGCTGTAAAAATCCAAAGTATTCTTTGAACACCCATTTCATAGTAAATTAAACCTCAAATTGTAGCTGTCAGGGAGGCAGCTCCTCATCTGTGTGAGAGCATCAAACCAGATCATCAGAATGAGCACAGGAATGAGCTCTGAGGCAGAGCTCAGCTATTCCACACCCCATCCCTCCCTCCCAGGGAAAGCTGGGTGTCAGGAGCTGCACATCTGCCCTAAAACACCAACCCCAGCTCATCCCTGCCCTAAAACACCAACCCCAGCTCATCCCTGCCCTAAAACACCAACCCCAGCTCATCCCTGCCCTAAAACACCAACCCAGCTCATCCCTGCCCTAAAACACCAACCCAGCTCATCCCTGCCCTAAAACACCAACCCCAGCTCATCCCTGCCCTAAAACACCAACCCCAGCTCATCCCTGCCCTAAAACACCAACCCCAGCTCATCCCTGCCCCAAAACACCAACCCAGCTCATTCCTGCCCTAGAACACCAACCCAGCTCATCCCTGCCCTAAAACACCAACCCCAGCTCATCCCTACCCTCTCAGCTCCACCTGAGCCACCCCTTCCCACAGCAGGACTCAAACAGGGCTGGAAGCTCAGAGCCCACCAAGTCCTTTCTCTGAAAGGTTATTAAAAAACTCCTGTTTCCTGGACAAAAGCTGAATTTTCTGATAGATTTGAGTCTGGATTGGGCATCTTTGCTGCTCTCTCTGCCTGGCAAAGGCAGCTGCTGTCAGTCCTGCTGAAAATGGGCACAGGAGGAGGGGGCAGCTGCAGGCAGGACAGGGAGGGCAGTGCCAGGGTCTGCTCTGGTCCTGGATTATTTGGTGCTTCCCAGTAAATATAAAAAACCTGTACAAGGCACAGAGCAGAATGTGGGGAGGTGCTCAGAGGCCAGGCTGTGGTTACCACCAGAGCAGGAGAGATCCCCAAACAGCAGCAACCCCTGAGGATGCACTGAGGAGCTGTGTCCTGCTGAGATCCAAGGGCTGTAAATGAACCTGAGCAAATCTGGCCAGATTAGAGCTTGGAAGCAGGGAGAACAAACACAGGAACAACATCTTTATGATGCCACTGCAATGTTTATTGCCCATTTTTAAGATAAGAAAAATTGATTTAAGGCTCAGGAGTGCTCCAGTGGTTTATGCACTCGAAGAATGTGGGCAGGTTTATGGTTTGTGCTGCCACATCCCAATAAAGCTCTGCAAAGCTCCCCCTGTCCCTGAAGCTTCCCAGGACCACTGAGGCATCAGGAGAGGTGGTGAGATCCTGATGGCACCTTGGGCTGCTCCTGGGTGCTCTCCAAAGCACCAGGAGAGTCACAAAATCCCAAAATGGTTTGGGCTGGAGGGACCCTAAGGCTCACCCAGTACCCCCTGTGCTGTGGCAGGGACAGCTCCCACTGTCAGCCTGGCCCTGGGCACTGCCAGGGATGCAGGGGCAGCACAGCTGCTCTGGGCACCTGTGCCAGGCCTCACCACTCTCAAAGGGAAGGATTCCTTCTAAAATTCATCTGGGAATTGTTCTGGAATTCACCCTGTGAGTGAAAACCCTTCCAGTGAAGCAGTGGGCACACCCCACCCTCACAGAGAGGTTACAGGGGCAAACAAACACCTGGGGACAGGGGGCAAACACCTGGGGAACAGGGGGGGCAAACACCTGGGGGACAGGGGGGGCAAACACCTGGGGGACAGGGGCAAACACCTGGGAACAGGGGGGGCAAACACCTGGGGAACAGGGGGGGAAAACACCTGGGGAACAGGGGGGGAAAACACCAGGGGACAGGGGGGGCAAACACCTGGGGACAGGGGGGGCAAACAAACACCTGGGGAACAGGGGGGCAAACAAACACCTGGGGAACAGGGGGGCAAACAAACACCTGGGGAACAGGGGGGGCAAACGAACACCTGGGGACAGGGGGGGCAAACGAACACCTGGGGACAGGGGGGGCAAACGAACACCTGGGGACAGGGGGGGCAAACAAACACCTGGGGACAGGGGGGGCAAACAAACACCTGGGGAACAGGGGGGGCAAACACCTGGGGAACAGGGGGGGCAAACACCTGGGGAACAGGGGGCAAACAAACACCTGGGGAACAGGGGGGCAAACACCTGGGGACAGGGGGGCAAACACCTGGGGAACAGGGGCAAGCAAACACCTGGGGAACAGGGGGGGCAAACAAACACCTGGGGAACAGGGGGGGCAAACAAACACCTGGGGACAGGGGGGCAAACACCTGGGGACAGGGGCACAGATCAGAACAGGGACTGTCCTGTCACAGGCACCCACAGCCAAGCAGCTCTGCCAAGTTTCCAGGCCAGCTTCAGACTCAATGGGCTCCAACCTCTTCACTGGCTAGAAATGGTTCCAGCTTTGTGCTCCCACCCCAAGGAGCCCCAGAGGCACAGCCCCAGTGCCAGCACACCTCTGTGCCAGAGCTGAGCACACCCTGACAGGGTCAGGGCACTGTCCTGGCCCACAGAGTCCCCAAAGCACCCAGCTGGCACCAGGCTGGCACCCCTGCCCTCCTCCCAGCTCTGTGCACCTCATCCTCCTGAGACAGAACCCCTGGGTGTGGGCAGGGCACCAGGCTGGCACCCCTGCCCTCCTGCCAGCTCTCTGGGGCTCACCCTCCCTAGGACAGCACCCCTGGGTGTGGGCAGGGCTCCAGGCTGGCACCCTGCCCTCCTCCCAGCTCTGTGCACCTCACAGGACAGGACAGGACCCCTGGGTGAGGGCAGGGCTCCAGGCTGGCACCCCTGCCCTCCTGCCAGCTCTCTGGGGCTCACCCTCCCTAGGACAGGACCCTGGGTGAGGGCAGGGCTCCAGGCTGCACTTTGGGAGCAACACCCTCACAGTGCTGATGTTGTTTTGGGTACCTGGATCCCAAGGGACTGAGATCCACCCCAGTTCAGCAGGGCACTGCCTGCTGCTGCTGCAGAACCTGGCAAAGGTGTTTCTCAGCCTTGGCAGCCTCCCAAGTCTGGAGTTTAATCACCAAAACACCTCATGGCAGCTTGTTTGCCCTGCAAAGTGCATTTTACTCACTCAGTTTAGGATGCACCAGTCCAGATTTGACTTAAAACTGATGAATTACAATGAATTTTAGCAGAAATGAAAATACTCCAACAGCATTCCAGAAATCATTTCAAATACAGAGAGAAGCTGTACTACAGTGCAAGTGTGCACTAAGGAGGGGTGTGCTCCTCCAGCCCCTCTGAGGGGGCACAGAGGAGCCTGGGCTGGGGCAGGGATGTCCCAGGAGCACACACAGAGCTGTGCCAGCAGTGCCAGCCCAGCAGAACACAGCTCAATACTCACAGGAAGCTTTGTGAAGGCAGGATTGGTGACATGTTTTCCAAAGGCATCTTCCTGGAACTGCAGCAGCTGCACCACCAGCCCAGCCAAGGTTTTATTGGTAGGAGCATCTGCCTGAACGTACTGCAAGACAAGAACACAGATTGTGGGGACAGGGAAGCTGCACTGAGGCTGCCTGGGGACACCCCAGCTCCCTCCTGCCCTGCACAGCACAGCTGCAGCATTTTGGGATCCCTGGGAAGGGCTGCAGGGGGGTTTGCACAGGAGGAGCACCCAGCAGAACCACTGAACATCCAGCACTCACCTGTGGTTCAGCTCCCAGCTGGGTTCAGACAAGCATTAACCACTCAGGCTGAGCTCAGCCCAAATAAGGGACAGGTTTCAGGCTGAACATCCAGCACTGAGCTCCCCAGCTGGCTCCAGACAAGGATCAACCACTCAGGCTGAGCTCAGCCCAAATAAAGGACCAAGTTTCAGGATGAACACCCAGCACTCACAGTGGTTCAGCTCTCAGCTAGGTTCAGACAAGGATTAACCACTCAGCCCAAATAAAGGACCAGGTTTAGGCTGAACATCCAGGGCTCACCCATGGTTCAGCTCTCAGCTAGGTTCAGACAAGGATTAAGCACTCAGGCTGAGCTCAGCCCAAATAAAGGACCAGGTTTTAGGCTGAACATCCAGCACTGACTGTGGTTCAGCTCCCAGCTCGCTCCAGACAAGGATTAACCACTCACCCCAAATAAAAAACCAGGTTTCAGTCTGAACATCATCCAGCACTCACTGTGGTTCAGCCTCCAGCTGGCTCCAGACAAGGATTAACCACTCAGGCTGAGCTCAGCCCTAATAAAGGACCAGGTTTCAGGCTGAACACCCAGCACTCACTGTGGTTCAGCTCCCAGCTGGGTTCAGACAAGCATTAACCACTCAGGTTGAGCTCAGCCCAAATAAAGGACCAGATTTCAGGCTGAACATCCAGCACTGACTGTGGTTCAGCTGGCTCCAGACAAGGATTAACCACTCAAGCTGAGCTCAGCCCAAATAAAGGACCAGGTTTCAGGCTGAACATCCAGGTCTCACCTGTGGCCCAGCTCCCAGCTGGGTTCACACAAGGATTAACCACTCAGCCCTAATAAAGAACCAGGTTTAGGCTGAACACCCAGCACTCACTGTGGTTCAGCTCCCAGCTGGCTCCTCACAAGGATTAACCACTCAGCCCTAATAAAGGACCAGGTTTCAGGCTGAACACCCAGCACTCACCCATGGTTCAGCTCCCAGCTGGCTCCACACAAGGATTAACCACTCAGCCCTAATAAAGAACCAGGCTCGTGCTGCCCACACACACAGAGCCCTCACAGCCTCCTGCTCTAATCAACTCCAGCTAATCCTCAGAGCAGCCCTTGGTATAAATAGGATGTCCTGCACAGAGGGAAGAGCTGAGCCACACAAAGGCACTTGTGAGGTTTTGGGATGATCTGAGCAGCTCCCAAGGTTCAAGAAAATTACATTTACATGGTGAATGTGAAATCACAGCTTGGAATGTTCAACCCCTCCCATAGTGCTGAGTTTGTGTCACCTCCAATATTCAGTACTCACTCACTGGATGTCACCTCCTCGCTGTGCCAGGTGATTGCCAAGAGGAGAACAAACATCACTGTTCCAGGTGGAACATGGAGCAATTTGAACTGCCCCAGTCTCTCAGCTGGGTAACTCTCAGCTTTTCCTCTTCCCTCAAATCAGATTCTTCTAAAACCCCTTAAAAACAAGTTTGAGACCCAGACCCTCAAAGTTTTAAGCTGTGGTGCCAAACACCAATCAAACCTAAATGAGCTTTGAAAATCATCAGCTGCAAAGCCAAAGGCACCACAAAGACACAGAGGGAATGGAAACAATTATAATTTCAGTGCCTGAGCACCCTGAGATGTGAATTCCCCCAGCACTTCCTCAGGAGCAGGCACATAGCTGAGAAATGAAATCTTCCCAGCTCAAAGGACACAAATTCCCCTGAGGCTCCCGAGTGTCCTGTCCTGGGTTTAAATCCTGAACCAGAAACATGAGCCTGGAAAGAACTGAAGGCTAACATTTCAAAGCTGCATTTCAATTTGCCCTCTTCCCTCCCCCAGGAATTAATGTTTTAATTACATCAAAATCACAGAATATCCTGAGTTGGAAGGGATCCACAGAGATCACTGAGTCCAGCTCCTGGCTCTGCACAGGACTTTGGACAAGGGGGAACAGCATCCCTGTGCCAGAGGGCAGGGATGGTGGGAGATTGGGAAGGAATTCCAGCCTGGGAGGGTGGGGAGCCCTAGAATAGAATTCCCAGAGCAGCTGGGGCTGCCCCTGCATCCCTGGCAGTGCCCAGGGCCAGGCTGGACAGGGCTGGGAGCACCTGGGACAGTGGGAGGTGTCCCTGCCATGGCAGGGGTGGCACTGGATGGGATTTCAGGTCCTTTTCCACCCAAACCAGCCTGGGATTCAAAAAATCAAATCCAGAAAAAGTGGCATCCTTGTATTCACTTAATATTATTTTTTTTAGGTATTTTCCTTCAGAAGGAAAATGACATGAGGATGCACCTTGCACAGCCTATTCCTACACAGGTGAACTTTTTCAGGCAGTCATTCTTTTTCCTGCAGCTCCCATTTTACCTCTGGCAGGAGGCACTGACAGCTGGGAGCAATAAAGGAACACAACACCTCCTCACCCTGCCCTGCACTGCCACTGTCCTGCTCATCCTTTTAATGAGGAGCCCTTGCCTGAGGTTCCCTGAACAAATAAGGGGGAAAACCCTTCAAAAAGAAACCCAGGACTCCCCTCCATCATTTCTGCATCCTAACGAGCAGCACAAATGGGTCTTTAGGCAGTAAAACACAGCAACTTCCCAATCAATTCACAGGGTTT
Source organism: Geothlypis trichas (assembly GCA_009764595.1). Classification (NCBI taxonomy): domain Eukaryota; kingdom Metazoa; phylum Chordata; class Aves; order Passeriformes; family Parulidae; genus Geothlypis; species Geothlypis trichas. The sequence continues at coordinate 152,627,113 of CM019901.1, read as the reverse complement.
GAGGCACTACAGAGGCATCAAGTCCAACTCAAGCTGGGATTCAAAAAATCAAATCCAGAAGAAGTGGCATCCTTGTATTCACTTAATATTATTTTTTTTAGGTATTTTCCTTCAGAAGGAAAATGACATGAGGATGCACCTTGCACAGCCTATTCTTACACAGGTGAACTTTTTCAGGCAGTCATTCCTCTTCCTGCAGCTCCCATTTTTACCTCTTGCAGGAGGCACTGACAGCTGGGAGCAATAAAGGAACACAACACCTTCTCATCCTGCCCTGCACTGCCACTGTCCTGCTCATCCTTTTAATGAGGAGCCCTTGCCTGAGGTTCCCTGAACAATAAGGGGAAAAACCCTTCAAAAAGAAACCCAGGACTCCCCTCCATCATTTCTGCATCCTAAGGAGCAGCACAAATGGGTCTTTGGGCAGTAAAACACAGCAATTTCCCAATCAATTCACAGGGTTTGAGGCACCACAAGTCCAACAGACCTCCAGGTTCTGCCCTCGTGTCCACACAATGCTCCTGCAGCAAATAAAGGCTTCCAAACAGTGAATTCCAGAGGACAGAATGATGCCCTGCTCCATAAGAGGATTTTGCTCTCCTGCTGAAATGCCAAAGCCCCACGGACACAGCACAGGATTTGCCAACCTTTCCACAATAAACACAAAGCCACCTCCTATCTTCAAGTAGAAAATGTGGTCAGGAAGCAGAGTGTGAGCAGCAGCAGAGGGAATGGAATCCCTGCAGCTCCCTGGGAGCACTGGTCACCCATGGGGGACAGAGGCAGAGCTGGCTCTGCTGTGGGCACTGCCCTCAAACAGCCCATCAGCACTGCAGGCACAGCCCCTGCCCACACAAAGGGCACTGCAGGCACACAGCAGCCATGGCAAACCCACCCTGCAGGGCTCTGATCTGGGCCAAACACACCCTGCTCCTGCCCAAAGGGGACAGCACAGGACAGCTGCAGAGACCCTGCCAGGGCAGCCCTGGGCACAGCAGGGCACAGACACTGCCAGGGCAGCAGGGCACAGACACTGCCAGGGCAGACCCTGGGGACAGCAGGGCACAGACACTGAGGACAGCAGGGCACAGCCCCTGCCAGGGCAGACCCTGGGGACAGCAGGGCACAGCCCCTGCCAAGGCAGACCCTGCCAGGGCCACAGACACTGCCAGGGCAGCCCCTGGGGACAGCAGGTGGTGCCAGCCTGGCACACTGATGGCACAACTGTCCCCAGCAGCTGCCAGTGCCAGCCTGTGCCCTGCTCTGGGATATTCCTGGCAGGGAGGAGGAGATCCCAGCTCTGCCCTGCAGACCCTCCCTGGGCAGCAGCCCCAGCTCAGGGATGTGCTCAGACCTCTCTCCCTGGTCCCAGCTCTGCCCCAGAGCTCTCCGTGCTGAGCTGTGCCCTGATCCCCTCTAACCAACATCCCACCTGCTCCTTTCAAACCTCAGCACCTCCTCCTGCCTCCCAAAAATCAACTGCTCCAGCCTTTTGTGCCAGAGAGGCAGGGCCACCAGAGCTCCCAGGGCCAGCAGATGGATATGGAGCTGGATATTGCACTGGATGTGGAGCTGGATATGATCTGGATATGGAGCTGGATATTGGCCTGGATGTGGAGCTGGATATGATCTGGATATTGCCCTGGATATGGAGCTGGATATGGATCTGGATATTGGCCTGGATGTGGAGCTGGATATGGCCTGGATCTGGAGTTGGATATTGGCCTGGATGTGGAGCTGGTTATGGCCTGGATGTGGAGCTGGATATTGGCCTGGATGGGGAGCTGGATATTGGCCTGGATGTGCATCTGGATATGGCCTGGATATGGAGCTGGATATTGGCCTGGATGGGGAGCTGGATATTGGCCTGGATGTGCATCTGGATATTGGCCTGGATGGGGAGCTGGATATTGCCCTGGACATGAACAACACATCAGGATGGCTCCTCAGGGAGCTCAGCTGCAAGGCCAGGGGCTGCATCCTTCATCAGGCAGCTGCTAAACCCCTCCAAACTAGCTTAGAAATAGATCTTACAGACAATAAATAACTGCTTTGGGACACCCCATTTTCATATGAGGGATGTGGCTTACTGAGAAAGGATCTAAACAATGCACAATGTTATAGGTAAATGAGCATTAATACAACAAAAAGAGAATTGCAGTTTACTTCTGAACTGGGAATTTCTAAGGAACTATGGTGACATCAAGGTGCCCAGAACAGTCTACCCAAATTGCTCTGAACAAGGGATGGAGGGACAGGACACAGGGAATGGCTCCCACTGCCAGAGGACAGGGATGGGCGGGAGATTGGGAATTGGGAATTCCTGGCTGGGATGGAATTCCCAGAGCAGCTGTGGCTCCCCTGGATCCCTGGATGTGCCACGGACAGGGCTTGGAGCAGCCTGGGACAGTGGGAGGGGTCCCTGGGACAGTGGGAGGTGTCCCTGCCATGGCAGGGTGGAATGAATGGATGGGGATTTTAAGGCCCCTTCCCACCCAAACCATTCCAGGATGCTGTGAGTTTGTTCTGTTAAAGTCTGTCAGAAACCCCAGGACTCCAAACCCATCCCAGCTCCCATGGAAGCAAAGCTCCAACATCCCCACTGCACCCACCCTGCCTGGGAAGGAGCTGGGCACCTCCTGCACCCCCTGATGCTCAGAAACAACAAAAACCAACTTCAGACATCACACACAAACTGGGAGTGGGAGGGAGCTGGGAATAAATCAGCTCAGTACAATATCAATAATTTCATTTTCTGTCAGTGGGTTTGGTGTCAATGAGTTTTTCAAGGTGCAGTGTGAGTCTGCTTCACTACTACTGAAACCTCTTTTGTTCCTAATTGTACTCTGGAGACACAGAGCTGCCCAACACCTGCTATTTTCTAGAGACACACAGAGCTCCCCAAGAGCTGTTCTTGCTTAGAGACACACAGAGCTCCCCAAGAGTTGCTCCTGTCCAGAGACACACAGAGCTCCCCAAGAGCTGTTCTTGTTTAGAGACACACACAAAGCTCCCCAAGAGCTGTTCTTGCTTAGAGACACACACAGAGCTCCCCAAGAGCTGTTCTTGCTTAGAGACACACACAGAGCTCCCCAAGAGCTGTTCTTGTTTAGAGACACACAGAGCTCCCCAAGAGCTGTTCCTGCCCAGACACACACAGAGCTCCCCAAGAGCTGTTCTTGTTTAGAGACACACAGAGCTCCCCAAGAGCTGTTCCTGTCCAGACACACACAGAGCTCCCCAAGAGCTGTTCCTGTCCAGACACACACAGAGCTCCCCAAGAGCTGTTCTTGTTTAGAGACACACACAGAGCTCCCCAAGAGCTGTTCTCATCCAGACACACACAGAGCTCCCCAAGAGCTGTTCCTGTCCAGACACACACAGAGCTCCCCAAGAGCTGTTCTTGTTTAGAGACACACACAGAGCTCCCCAAGAGCTGTTCTTGTCCAGAGACACACAGAGCTCCCCAAGAGCTGTTCTCATCCAGAGACACACAGAGCTCCCCAAGAGCTGTTCTTGTCCAGACACACAGAGCTCCCCAAGAGCTGTTCTCATCCAGACACACACAGAGCTCCCCAAGAGCTGTTCTCATCCAGACACACACACAGAGCTCCCCAAGAGCTGTTCTCATCCAGAGACACACAGAGCTCCCCAAGAGCTGTTCTCATCCAGACACACAGAGCTCCCCAAGAGCTGTTCTCATCCAGACACACAGAGCTCCCCAAGAGCTGTTCTCATTGAGACACACAGAGCTCCCCAAGAGCTGTTCTTGTCCAGACACACACAGAGCTCCCCAAGAGCTGTTCTCATTGAGACACACAGAGCTCCCCAAGAGCTGTTCTCATTGAGACACACAGAGCCCCCCAAGAGCTGTTCTCATTGAGACACACACAGAGCTCCCCAAGAGCTGCTCCTGTCCAGACACACACAGAGCTCCCCAAGAGCTGTTCTTGTCCAGACACACACAGAGCTCCCCTAGAGCTGTTCTCATCCAGACACACTGAGCTCCCCAAGAGCTGTTCTCACCCAGAGACACACAGAGCTCCCCAAGAGCTGTTCTTGTCCAGACACACACAGAGCTCCCCAAGAGCTGTTCTTGTCCAGACACACACAGAGCTCCCCAAGAGCTGTTCCTGTCCAGACACACACAGAGCTCCCCAAGAGCTGTTCCTGTCCAGACACACACAGAGCTCCCCAAGAGCTGTTCTTGTCCAGACACACACAGAGCTGCCCAAGAGCTGTTCTTGTTTAGAGACACACACAGAGCTCCCCAAGAGCTGTTCTCATTGAGACACACAGAGCTCCCCAAGAGCTGTTCTCATTGAGACACACAGAGCTCCCCAAGAGCTGCTCCTGTCCAGACACACACAGAGCTCCCCAAGAGCTGCTCCTGTCCAGAGAAACACAGAGCTCCCCAAGAGCTGTTCTCATCCAGACACACACAGAGCTCCCCAAGAGCTGTTCTCATCCAGACACACAGAGCTCCCCAAGAGCTGTTCTCATCCAGACACACACAGAACTCCCCAAGAGCTGTTGTACTCTGGAGATACAGAAAACTCTTCAATACTCAAGTCTTGTCTAATCTAGAGTCAAAATGAGCAGCTCTGTAAATGCAGTTCCCCAACTCTCTGCCCGTCAGGACCTCTGGATCCTGACTGAGCTCGGTGCTGCTCTGGGATTCTCTCCAGCTGGTCCTCAGTGTCCCTGGAGCTGGACACACCAACTGCTGCTGACAGCTTCACCACTGACATGTACAAACGTCTATTTTTAAGAGCATAAACTGGACAAAGGCCAGTAAAAATCACCATGTACCTCTCTGGAAGGAGCCACGTACCTACAGCAGGATGAAAACAGAACAAGATGAACCAGAGTCCATTTACAGCACATCCAAAAGGGAACCAGCCCTTCCCTCTGGAGTGGCTCCATCTGTAAGCACTGGTATCAACTTTCTTATTTTCCCAAACCAAAATCAGTTTTTAAAAGGACTGTCACAACAACATTCCAAAACTCACTCGCCCTACGGAGTTTCCTTAGCTGAACTCTAATTACCTTCCAGAGCCACAAGAAATAAATATCTATTGTTATAATAATTCATAATATAACAATATAATTTCTATAATATAATAATATAATTTCTATAATAGAATAATATGATTTCTATAATAGAATATGATTTCTATAATAGAATAACATAATTTCTTCTATAACAATAATTTATAAGCAATTTGAAAGGAAGGGCTTTCCCTTGGCTCTCATTGCTGCACCACACTCCCCCTGCCCAGCCTGGCAGGGGGTTCAGAGCCACACAAATGCTTTGTGTGCTCAGCAGGGCACCTGGGCCCTGCTCAGAGCAGCGATTTCCTGGGATCCCGAAAAGAAAAAGGAAAACCACAGCTCCTGCAGGGCGTGGGACAGCACCGCAACCGGAACGAGCCAAACTGCACAGATATTCTGTTACACTGCCCCGTCAACACAAAGAGCTCGAGCTCTGCTTCAAAGCGCTCCCCACGCCCCGATCCGAGCTGGAAGGACTGGAAAAACAAAAACACACCCGAGCCGCAGCTGCCTTCACCCCGCAGCGCCCCGGCTCAGATTGCCAGGTCAGATTGCCGGGCTGATCCTCCGCCACACAAAGAGCGCAGCCAGCAGCCGGTGCTTCTCCGAGGGGGACGGACACCGGGCCGGCCCCGGAACGGGGGAACACGGGGATTGTGCGGCTGGGGCCGTGCAGCATCCCCGGTACCGCTCCGCCAGCTCCGCTGCAGCGCCGTGCGGAGCCGCGGCAAAGTTACACCGGGCCCTAACTCACGGTACCGAAATGAAGTTATAAAATCAGCATACGGGGAAAAAACCAAAAACACATAAAGAAAGCGAGGCAGCCGAGGGGAGCGAAGCGTGCGGGGAGGAAGAGGAGCCCAAGGGCAGCAGCGGCGCTGCCGCGGGCGAGCTCGGGGCAACACGCGGGGGGAACGCGGCTCCCGACGGCTCCCGGGGATTTTCCTCCTTTTCCTCCCTTTCCCAGCGCTCCCGACACCGCCGGGGCGCGGCTGAAGCGAAACCCAGCGGGGCCGGGACCTGCCCGCACAGGAAAGTCACTGCCTGGGGCGGGCGGGCACCGGCCAGGCCCCCGCGGGCAGCGGGAACGTCCCGGGGCCACCGGGGCTGCCCCAAACACGGCCTCGGGCACGGAGAGAGCCGAAACGTGCCCGGGGCTGCCCCGGGCCCGCCGCAGCGCCGAGGCCGCGGGTCACAAAGAGCGGCGGGACCCCCCCGCTCCCCCGTCCCGTCCCCCGCCCGCCCGGTGCCCGCCGCCCCCGCCGGGCCGCACCTTCTTGTAGTGCTTCCCCAGCCACACGCGGACCGAGTCGAGCTGGGACACGGTGTCGGGGCTCTCCCAGAACTTGCCGGCGGGACCGCCGTCCTTGCGGCGCGCCGCGGCCAGCGCGGGGCCGGGCCCGCCCGCCGGAGCCGCCGCGGGGCCCGCTCCCGGGGCCTCCGCCCGCCGCCAGCGCCGCCGCCGCCATTGTCCCCGCGCGCCCCGCAACGCGCATGCGCCGCGCCCCGGCCCGCGTCCCGCCCACCCCGGGAGCGCGCCCGGGACCGGAACGGGAACGCGCACGGGGACACGATGGCGAATGTGCTCGGGGATCCGAACGGGAACACCAACGGGAACGTGAACGTGCTCGGGGATGTGATCGGGAAGGCCAGCGGGAAGGCGCACGCCGCTCCTGTGAAGCCCCGGCCCGGGGCGGCCCCGCCCGAGTCGCTCCCGCTTAGGGACCCTGGGGGCTCCAGGTCCGGAGTGCACTGTCCGTGCCCGCGGTACCGCCCGGGACCGCTCCGAACACACCGTCCGTACTCTCGGTACCACCCGGGATTAGCTCCGGGTCCCGAACGCACCGTCCGTGCCCTTGGTACTGCCCGGAATTGCTCCGAACACACCGTCCGTGCTCTCGGTGCCGGCCGGGATTGCTCCGAACACACCGTCCGTGCCCTCGGTACCGCCCGGGAGCGCTCCGAACACACCGTCCGTGCCCTCGGTACCGGACCGGTCTGTTCCCACCCCCGCCGCTCAGGCCCAGTGCAATTAGGGAATAAATTGGGCGCTGCCATAATTACCTGCAGGTGTCTGCACCGAGTCCTCACCGCTGGGTACATTTACCTTTCATTAATCACACCTAGACCCACGGAATGGGTCATTAGGAAGCAATTTCCCCCAAATTTCCTTCATAGAAACCACTTATGTTTGAGTCTCTACTAATGTTTTATTTAACGTAACAGAGAAAAAAAACTTTAAAGCAAAAACGTGTATATAATTTAAAAATACAACATATATTAGTTCAAACATTATCAAATAGGGTGTCAAAAGTCCGTTATTAAAATTACAATCCCCAGTATAAACCCGTCCCTTGCATTACTGTAGTTTGTAAATGTTCCCTTGTCCCTGAACAGAAATAAACACCTGCAGGAAAGGAAACCTCTGGAGATACAGGGAATAACAAACCTGCCAAACATCCAGAAATTTGAACTTCAGAATTTCAGAGCTGCCATTCTGAAAAGGCAGCAAAGTGAGTCCAGCCAAGAATTCCAGAACGGTTTGGGTTGGAAAAGACCTTAAAATTCCATCTCATCCCATCCTACCCCTGCCATGGCAGGGACACCTCCCACTGTCCCGGGGTGCTCCCAGCCCCAGTGTCCAGCCTGACCTGGGACACTGCCGGGGATCCAGGGGCAGCCACGGCTGCTCTGGGCAGCTCCCCGGTCGGGATCGGGCCTGGCCGGGACCCACACCGGGACCGGGACAGGGATCGGGATCGGGCCTGGACGGGATTGGGTTTGGGATTGGGTCTGGCCGGGCCCCACCACGGGACCAGGACCGGGACCGGGGACCGAACGGTTCCCACTGCTGGGCCGAGGCTACAGCGCCTCCAGAGGTCGCGCCGCCCATTGGCTCTGCCGTTGCCATGGGAACAGCACTCGCAGTCCATTGGCTCTGCCGTTGCCATGGGGACAGACCCCGCCCCGCGCCCACGCCAGGCCTTGCACTGCGGCGCCGCTGGCCGGAGGGAACGCGCGGACCGTTTCACTTCCGGGGAAGGGCCGGAAGTGAAGCGCGCGCAGCGCCGGAAGCGCGCGCGGGGGCTGCCGGGAGCTGTAGTCCCGAGGGGCGGCCCGGCGGCGGCAGTCGCGGTGCGGAGGTCGGTGCCGGGCGGGCGGGGGTCGGACTGCGACCCCTGGGGAGAACCGGGGGGCCGCGAGGGCGGGACGGCGTTGGGAGGAGGGGCAGGAGCGGGGGATGGCGGCGAGCAGCGCGGGGCGAGGCGGGGAGGGCCGTGCGGGGCCGCGGCCTGTGCGGGCGGGGCGGCGCGGGCGGGGATGCTCGGCGGCACCGGGGATGCTCCGCGGCACCGCCGGGGCCAGGGTTGCTCGGGAGGCCTCGGGGATGCTCGGGGGGGCTCCGGGACACCGCTCCCCGCGGGCCCTGGGCGAGCGGCCGCCGGGGAGAGCCCGGGAAGCGGCCCCGGGAGCGCGGCATCCCCGGAGCTCCATCGCTGTCCGGGCAGGCTCCGCTCCGCCCCGCACGGAGCCGCTCTCCCGCCGCCTCTCCCTCTCCTGCCCCTCCGTGCCCGCCCGTGCCTCGCCCCGCTGCCGCCGCCGGGCCCGTTCTGCCCCGCGGCCGCGGGAATTGTGGCTGCGGGTGCCCGTCCGGCCCCGGGGCTGTCCGGAGCCCGGTGCCACCTGCAGCCCTTCATTCCCTGCCGCCCTGCGCCGCTGGCAGCCGGAGCCCTCGGGGCTGCCCCCAGCCAGGGGTTCCTGCGCCCATCCGCTGCCCTTTGGCACAAATTACCGAGAGTAAAAACAAATCTCTGCTGCAGGGGCGTGCTGGCTGTGCCCGGGCCGGGCAGGGAATCCTCGGATGTGCAGGCAGCAGGATTTCTCTGTCCTTTGTTCTCCTCACAAAGCAGTCGGGGCTCTGCCCCTTCCAACACCGCTGGAGTACCCCAGCAGCCAGTAATCACAACTGCTGGGATTTCCCCGTGTCTCTCCCGGGGATGTGGTTTTCCCTCATGCAGTTGTTTTCCAGTGGATGGAGGAGCCCCCACAAAGGCCCAATTCCTTCCCATCCTTGGGGATTTGATCTGACAGTTTCTGTGCTGCAGTGCCTGGTTGCACTCTTTGCCTGAGTCTGTTCCTCACAAACTTTCAGAGCCTCTTGTGCCACCCGGGTCTCTGGAGTTTGCTGGGTGTGAGGCACAAGGCTCCAGGCTGCCATGGGTTCTCATCCCAGCTGTGCCACAGCCTGTCCTGTGTCATCCTGGGCCATTTCATCCCAAATCCAGTGTCCTCAGAGCTCCCACATCTCTCCTGTCATCACACAAAATACATTTTGAGCCTTCCCATGCCCCTGTCCATGGTGGTCCTGCATCCCTGTGATTCCCTGGGGGCTGCAGCAGCTGCCACAGTTGGACATCACTCCTTATTTGGGACCAGGATCTGCAGGAGCAAACCCTGGGAGTTCCTTCAGGTTCAGCAGACCCTTTATTCTCCTTCTCTGTCTCCCCAGTCTGGCTCTGACTGGTTCCCAGTGAAGCTCCCAGCCCAGCTGGGGTCTGCAGACAGGATCCCACCAACAGCTGGGCTGGAATCTTCCTTATCCAAGGGGATCTCAGTTCTTCATCTTGGAACCTCATCCCCAGAGGGTTCTTATCTTTTTATCTCTTTGTTCTTGAGCAGAAAAGAAAAATTCTGTTAACTTTATATTGCATTTATCCATTTGGGTTGGAAGGGATGTTAAGGATCATCCCATCCCACCTCTGCCATGGCAGGGACAGCTCCCACTGTCCCAGGCTGCTCCCAGCCCTGCCCAGCCTGGCCTGGGACATTCCAGGATCCAGGGGCAGCCCCAGCTGCTCTGGGAATTCCATCCCAGCCAGGAATTCCCCATCTCCCACCCATCCCTGCCCTCTCTCAGCTCAAAGCCATTTTTGGAGAGCCCTTTTCCCCAGCCCAGCGTGGGTGAGGCATTCCCTGCTCCCTGGATTCCCAGGAATGTTGCAGTTCACCTGCCCCCTGTCCCACGGAGGGAGGGATCCCCCGGGGTACCCCACACACAGCCCCCTGTTTGCTCCCAGCTGGGGAGGGGGATGTGCCCAGTGCCCTGGATTCCCTGCAGCATTCCCTGTCCCTCTCCTGGTTCCCAGGGATTTGCTCTTTCCTCTTGGAGCAATGTGGGCTCACCCAACTCATCCCAAACCCCCCTGGCTTTGGGGCAGTTTGAGCCAGGCTGGGATGATGCCCATGGGAGGGGGCACAGGCTGCCCTGTGCCAAGCTCCAGCCTTGGCAATCTGCCCCCAGGAGCACAGAAGAGCTCCCTGACTTTGTTCCCTGCAGTGATTTATCACACCAGGCACGTTTCCCTCTGAGATTCACCACTGCACATGTGGGGTTTCATTTCTGCCAAGTCAATTTGCTCTGTTTTTATTGATTTCATCCTTGGAGAAGGCCAGGTGTGGCAGGTTGGTGTCCATGTGTCCATGGGGAAAGAACCACGGACAAGGTGTCACATCCAGAGATGTGGCCAGAAAAAGGGGTGGGTTTATTTTATTTGAAGCTTTTTTTTTTTTTTCTATTAATTTTGTCCTATTGAAAGCAAAAGTGAATAATTGGAATGATAATTTCAGGCTATTGATTGCATGCCCAGGAAGTCATTGATGGGGACAGTCCACAGAATCCCAGAATATCCTGACCTGGAAGGGATCCACCAGGATCATGGAAGTGCAGCTCCAAACCAACTTTGTGTGTAAATTCTGACCTTCAGTTCTCACCCATCTGATCTGAGTTTATAGAAAATCCTTGTTGCTGTTTCCAGGAATCCCTACCGTGTATTTAATACTTGGCATGACAGATAAAACACCCCAAAACAAAGTTGGTTTTCTTGTATGAGTGAAAGTTATAAATAGGAAGTTTAACAAAGTTTCAGTAAAGAACATTATCAGCAGTACAGTTCTCCTTCTTCTCCTGTTTTTTTTTTCCCCTTTAAAGAGAATAATGGCAATAATCTACTTCATCCTGTCCTAAAAGGCTTTTAAACCCCGCTCATTTTCACCCCAGAGCCAAAGCAGGAGCATTTGAAAGGAAATAGCCATTCTAACCTGAGTTTCTTTGTCTCCCTGCTGCTGTCCCAGGAACGCCCTCCCTTCCCGCCGGGATGGAGATGTTCTCGCTGAATTCCCTCAAAGGTAGGAGCTGCCACAGCCCGGGGGGGTCCTGGGCTCCAGGGGGAGCTGGGGCGGGGGGCTGGGGAGGAGGAGGAGGAGTTCTTGGTGTGAGGAAGGAGCTCAGCTGTGTCCTGGTGGATGCAGCATGGAGGGGACAGGGCAGGAAGGTGGGACAGGGCAGGAGTCTGGGACAGGGCAGGAAGGTGGGACAGGGCAGGAGTCTGGGACAGGGCAGGATTTCAGAGGAGGAGGAGTTCTTGGTGTGAGGAAGGAGCTCAGCTGTGTCCTGGTGAGTGTAGCATGGAGGGAATGTGGCAGGAAGGTGGAACAGGGCAGGATTTCAGGGAGGAGGAGGAGGAGGAGTTCTTGGTGTGAGGAAGGAGCTCAGTTGTGTCCTGGTGGCTGCAGCACGGAGGGGACAGGGCAGGAAGGTGGGACAGGGCAGGATTTCAGGGAGGAGGAGTTCTTTGTGTGAAGAAGGAGCTCAGCTGTGTCCTGGTGGATGCAGCATGGAGGGGACAGGGCAGGAAGGTGGGACAGGGCAGGAGTCTGGGACAGGGCAGGAAGGTGGGACAGGGCAGGATTTCAGAGGAGGAGGAGTTCTTGGTGTGAGGAAGGAGCTCAGTTGTGTCCTGGTGGCTGCAGCACGGAGGGAATGTGGCAGGAAGGTGGGACAGGGCAGGATTTCAGGGAGGAGTTCTTTGTGTGAAGAAGGAGCTCAGCTGTGTCCTGGTGGCTGCAGCATGGAGGGGATGTGGCAGGAGTCTGGGACAGGGCAGGAAGGTGGAACAGGGCAGGAGTCTGGGACAGGGCAGGATTTCAGAGGAGGAGGAGTTCTTGGTGTGAGGAAGGAGCTCAGCTGTGCCTTGGTGAGTGCAGCACGGAGGGGACAGGGCAGGAGTCTGGGACAGGGCAGGAAGGTGGGACAGGGCAGGAAGGTGGGACAGGGCAGGAAGGTGGAACAGGGCAGGATTTCAGAGGAGGAGGAGTTCTTGGTGTGAAGAAGGAGCTCAGCTGTGTCCTGGTGGCTGCAGCACGGAGGGGACAGGGCAGGAGTGATTTCAGGGAGGAGCCCTGCAGTGTTATCCACAGACACTGGGCATTGTTTGCTGTTCAGCTTCAAGCACAGGTTTTTTCCCTTTTAATTTTGTCCTCCTAAATAATTCCTGTATCCCTCAGTACCAGCTCCATGAGCTCTTTGTCCTTGGGATTTGATCCTGTGATGCTGTCACTGTCACCATGGCTCTTTCCCCTGCCATTGCTTTGCCAGCCTTCCTTTCTGTCATATTTTATCATCAGAAATCCCTCCAGTCACTGTTTCCTGTTTTAATTTATGGATCTTTCCTGAGCTCTTGGTCTTGGTGGATAGAATGGACTAAAATATTCCTGTTTTAATTTGTGGATCTTTCCTGAGCTCTTGGTCTTGGTGGGTAGAATGGACTAAAATATTCCTGTTTTAATTTGTGGATCTTTCCTGAGCTCTTGGTCTTAGGGATAGAATGGACTAAAATATTCCTGTTTTAACTTGTGGATCTTTCCTGAGCTCTTGGTCTTAGTGGATAGAATGGACTAAAATATTCCTGTTTTAACTTGTGGATCTTTCCTGAGCTCTTGGTCTTAGTGGGTAGAATGGACTAAAATATTCCAGCTCTGGTGAGGCAGAGGGACCTCCCTCCCTCCATCCCAAGGAATGCATCCAGGCACTCAGGAAACCCAGCAGTGACCCCACCACTCCCCTCACTGCCCTGCTCTGAGCCACCAGCACTGGCATTTAGCTGAATTTATACCAAAAACCCCAGAATTCTTCCCAATTGGGGCAGGAATTGTGTGCAAAGTCACCTCAGCTGGGAGCAAAGCCCCCCTGCTCCCCCAAACCCTGCCAGGGGGTTGGACAGATGGAACTGCCCTGCTGAGTGCTGCTGGTTTGTCATGGCCAGGCTGGGCTGGGCACTCTGGGATGCTCCAGCCCTGGGAATTAGGGAATTCCTGAATGAAACTGGGCTCCTTAAGGAGCTGCTGCCTGTGCACAGCCTCGGCTGGAGGGGCAGGTCCAGCTCCTGCAGGAGCTGCAGAGCTGGGGATGGCCCTGCAGATCTGTGCTGCTCTCTGCTCACCAGGGGTACCTGGCATTCCTGATGCTGCCATTCTGTCATCAACTGACTCTTCACTGCTGCTTCTGTGCCCACAGGATAATTTTAATGGCATTTTGGGTGACAAACCACCAGCCCTCCTCAGCCCTGACTGTCCCTGCACGCTGGGACTGCCTGTCAGCCTCTTCCCCAGCTTTTCCAGCCCCTGCCTGTGTGTTCCCAAGATTTTCCCAGCTTTTCCAGCCCCTGCCTGTGTGTTCCCAAGGTTTTCCCAGCTTTTCCAGCCCCCTGCCCATGTTTTTCCAAGGCTTTTCCAGCTTTTCCAGCCCTCTGTGTTCCCAAGATTTTCCCAGCTTTTCCAGCCCCTGCCCATGTTCTTCCAAGATTTCCCAGCCCTCTGTGTTTCCCAGATTTCCCAAATTTTCCAGCCCTGTTTCTGAAGTTTCCCAGCTTTTCCAGCCCCTGTGTTTCCAAGATTTCCCAGCTTTTCCAGCCCCCTGCCCATGTTTTTCCAAGATTTCCCAACTTTTCCAGCCCCATTTCTGAGGTTTCCCAGCTTTTCCAGCCCCCTGTGTTTCCAAGATTTCCCAGCCCCCTGCCCATGTTTTTCCAAGGCTTTTCCAGCTTTTCCAGCCCTGTTTCTGAGATTTTCCCAGCTTTTCCAACTCCCTGCCCGTGTGTTTCCAAGATTTCCCAGCTTTTCCAGCCCCCTGTCTGTGTTTCTGAGGTTTTTCCAGCTTTTCCAGCCCTGTTTCTGAGATTTTCCTCAGCTTTTCCAGCCCCTGCCTGTGTGTTCCCAGGATTTCCCAGCTTTTCCAACTCCCTGCCCGTGTGTTCCCAAGGTTTTCCAGCCCCCCCTTCCTTCCAGTCCTCCTTGAAGATTTTATTTCCAAACCACCTCAGTTTATTCCCAAATAAATAGTAAAAATCATGGTAAAACAGCAAAAATAATAATTTGTGCAACGTGCTGCCACAAGATAACCACAGGGTTCATTCCCTTCAGTGGAATGAGTTTTCCTTTTTAGTGGTCTGGGTGATCTTTGGACGATTTTTAAATGAACAATCAGTTTTAAATGATTTTTCCCATTTTAGTGGACCAATCCCTTAAAATTTGTAATCCAAGTGCCAGAATAACTTCAAGTTTTTTTTAAAAAAAACTGGTTTATTTGGGTTTTTTTGGGTTTTTTTGGTCATCTGATGCTGATTCAAGATCTGGGTTTGTGTTTACATTTGGGGTTTTTTTGTTTGTTTGGCTTTTTGTTTTGGTTTGGGTTTTTTTAAGTAAAAGAACCTACAAAGACAAATCAGCAGGTAATTGTAGAGGTTCTAAAAAGTGAATACAGGAGAAGGCAAATTGGTGTAATAAGACTTTTTTTGAGTGTTCTACTCTTCCTAAAGTTGATTTTTCTCTTTTTTTTTCTTAGTTTGTTTTGTTTTTTCTTTTTCCTAAAGGGTTTGTAAAACTGAACTGTGCCATTGTATTCAGTATCTTTTGCCTTATTGAAGAGTTTAGAAAAATATAATTAAAAAAAACAAAACCAAAACAAAACAAAAACATAAACACCTTTTGCATCATGATGCTTAACCAGCCATTCATGGTAATTTTCACTTCACACACAAAATACTCAGTAATAACGTCTTTGACATAAAAATGAAACCCTGGTTTAAAGACATGCAAAATTTAATGGTAATCGCAGTACAGCCAGGGCTGATACAGATTAATTGCTTAGAAAAAAAGAGAAAAATCAGATTTAAATAAATCATCCTGTAGGGTGGGAATTTCAACCAGCTCTGCAGCCTTAAGAATTTTACACCTGAATTATTTTATGAAATAATTCGTGTAGAACTAACAGGAGGAGTTGGAGCTGGGAGAAGTGGGGAAGGGCTGACTTATTTCATGAAGATTCTAAGATCTTTATCGAAGATTTTCATTTTAGATTGTATAGATTTAAGATTTTATACAGATTTAAGATTTTAAGTTCTTTAAAAATTTGAAGCTTAGAAAGATTTTAATTTTTTCAGTGTTTACCTGAAATATTAGTGAAGAACTAATAATAATTAGCGAATAACGGGCTGCAGGAGCAGCTGGATTTTAGGGATACAGGAGGGTGGGACAGGGCTCTGTGTGCTCCGGTGCTCCAGAGCCGCAATTCCCGGTGTTCCCGGCTGGAATTCCCGATATTCCCCGGCTGGAATTCCCGATATTCCCTAGCCGCAATTCCCGGTGTTCCCCGCTGGAATTCCCGATATTCCCTGACCACAATTCCCGGTGTTCCCCGGCTGGAATTCCCGATATTCCCTGGCCGCAATTCCCGGTGTTCCCGGCTGGAATTCCCGATATTCCCTGACCACAATTCCCGGTGTTCCCCGGCTGGAATTCCCGATATTCCCGGCTGGAATTCCCGATATTCCCGGCTGGAATTCCCGATATTCCCTAGCCGCAATTCCCGGTGTTCCCCGCTGGAATTCCCGATATTCCCTGGCTGCAATTCCCGGTGTTCCCGGCTGGAATTCCTGATATTCCCCGGCCACTATTCTTGGTGTTCCCGGCTGGAATTCCCGATATCCCCCAGCCCAATTCCCGATGTTCCCCTGCCACAATTCCCGGTGTTCCCTGGCCACAGTTCCCGGTGTTCCCGGCTGGAATTCCCGATGTTCCCCGGCCGCAATTCCCGATATTCCCCAGCCACGATTCCCGATATTCCCCAGCCACAATTCCCGATGTTCCCGGCTGCAATTCCCGATATTCCCCGGCCCAATTCCCGATATTCCCCGGCCACAATTCCCGGTGCTCCAGCGCCGCAATTCCCGGTGTTCCCCACTGGAATTCCCGATATTCTCTGGCCACGATTCCCGATATTCCCCGGCCGCAATTCCCGGTGCTCCCGGCTGGAATTCCGGATGTTCCCGGCTGGAATTCCTGGTATTCCCACGGCCGGAATTCCTGGTATTCCCACGGCCGCAATTCCCGGTTCTTTTATAGATTCCACCGGGAATACCTACTTTATCTCTGTTCTAAGTCAGCCTTCCCAAGGCATCACTCCCACGGCCGCAATTCCCGGTGTTTCCCGGCCGCAATTCCCGGTGCTCCCGGCCAGAATTGCCGGTGCTCCCACGGCTCTGGAGCCCCGGGAATGCCGCGGGCTCCGGCCAAGACCAGGACAGCAGCTCCCCGTCCTTTCCCCGTCCATCCAGGACAGCAGCTCCCCGTCCTTTCCCCCGTCCATCCAGGACAGCAGCTCCCCGTCCTTTCCCCCGTCCATCCAGGACAGCAGCTCCCCGTCCTTTCCCCCGTCCATCCAGGACAGCAGCTCCCCGTCCTTTCCCCGTCCATCCAGGACAGCAGCTCCCGTCCTTCCCCCGTCCCTCTCCCCCTGTCCGGTCCCTCTCCCCGCCCCGTTCCCGCCGGGCCGGGCCTCTCCCGGGCGCTCCCGGTCCTCCCGCCCGCCGGGGGGCGCTGCCGCCGCGGCCCCTGCGCTGCCCGCGGGCGCGGGGCGGCCCAAGATGGCGGCGCTGGGGCTGCTGCTGCAGGCGGCGGGGCCGCTGCGCCTGTGCCGCGGCCCCCGCGGGCCCTGCGCGGCTCCCCGCGGGCTTTGCTCGGCCCCCCGCGGGCCCGCCGAGCCCCGCCGCGACGAGGAGGACGAGGAGGAGCCCGAGGCGGCGCAGGGTGAGCGGCGGGCCCGGCGGGCGCTCGGGGCCCCGCGCGGCGCTCGCGCAGCGGAAGGGAGGGGCGAGCCGGGCCCGCGGCGGGGCGGGGGAGCCGCCACATCCCTCCCTCCCTCCATCCCTCCCTCCATCCCTCCCTCCCTTCTTCCCGCGGCTCCGCCGGGACCGGGATGCGCGGCCAGGGACAGGAGCCGCCGAGCTGCGCAGGTACCGGGGGGCGCCGGGGGCGCTGCGGGGCCGCCCCCGCCGGCCTTTGTTGGCCGCGGTTGGGTTTCCCCGGTGATTCCCCTCAAGGTCGCCGAGCCGGGCCTGGGCGAAACTCCGGCCGCCTCCGGTGGCTGACGCGAGAGGAAAATCCCCGTGGAGCTGCGGCAGGAGAGCGGCCGGGCCGGGCGGGCCGTTAGGGCCGTTCCCCGCTCTCCGTGCGCGGCATCCCGCGGATCCGCCCGGGCAGCGGGAGCCCTCGGACGGGAGCTCCGGGCGGGAACCCCGGGCAGGAGCCTCAGATGGGAGCCCGGAGGAGGGAACCTCGAGCGGGAACCCCGGGCAGCAGCCCCGGAGAGCCCCGCGGCGCCGGGCCCGGTGGTGCAGCGGCCCCGGAGCCCTTCGGGGCGCACGGCTCTGGGGGATTGTCCCGGGTGGATGTCGGGGCTGCGGGGGCCCCGCTGGGAAGGGTGAATGCCGGCGGAGCTGTCGCTGCTGTAAAGAACGTTTAAAACTCGCGTTCGGTGCCGTGTTTTGAATCGCTTTTTGTTGGGTTATGGAGCGTGGAGAACACTTGGAGCTTGCAGGGGTACGAGTGGTTTTGTGCCAGAGATTGTGACTTGAACCGTTTTTCCTTACAAAAGTCGCTGTTTTGGTTTCAGTTTTCTTTCGTGGGCTGCATTTTGGAAATTTGGAGTGTTATTATATTTGAACTTTTTCTTTTTTTTTTTCTCAGCCCTCATGCTTCTGTGTTTGGGGTTATTTTTTCCCCGTGCTCCAGCATTATTAAAGTTATTATTTTCTCAGTAATTTCTGGATTCTTTGGGTCTTGGTTCCATTTGTCTTTCAGAAGCTGCTGAGTTTTATCTTGGAGTTCAGAGTGGGATGGTCTTTCGGTTGTTACATTCAAGCTGTTCAACAGAGCAAATTACCTGCCTGCTAAAGCAAGTACTGAACCACCCCCAATTAGTGTTTAATGAGCTGCTTCAGGTGTTGCCTGAGAAAAGGAATAAACCAGGATTTTTTTTTCTTTCCTCTTATGTACTTCATCCTTCATCACTTTTTTCCTAATGTGTTTTCAGGCAGTCCCTGAGTACTTTTATTTTTGGTCTTCAGTTCACTCATCCTCCCAGTTTGTATGGAGGGCTGACCATGGAGGGCTCTTGATCTTGAGATGGGAGTGTGGTGATGCTGGAATCGTTTCCAA
Organism: Geothlypis trichas; assembly: GCA_009764595.1. Taxonomy (NCBI): domain Eukaryota; kingdom Metazoa; phylum Chordata; class Aves; order Passeriformes; family Parulidae; genus Geothlypis; species Geothlypis trichas. The sequence continues at coordinate 152,608,726 of CM019901.1, read as the reverse complement.
TAATAGATTTGTTTTGGGTGAACAAATAAAAGCCCTCAGGGTGTTGTGAACCTGCCCTACCTGTCCAGCTGCTCCTTGAACACGTGCAGATCATAAATGTTATTTGAAAAAAGCTCTTTCTGAGGTGGGTTGTGAGCCCTCAGCTTGTGGGCTGATGTCTCATTAGCTGTCATCATTTGGCTGCTTTGTTATTAGCCTTGGATGCAAATATGGAAACCCACTGAGACCCAGGCCAGCTTCAAAACCTCACTGTTAGATCCATGTTGTTATCTGAGGCTTCAGGGTTTTGGCTCACACATTGGGTTTGGGGAGCTCAGTCACTTCCCCCTGGTTCCTGAGGCTGACAAGGCAGGCTGCCCCTGCCCTGGGCTTTGCTCCAGGAGCCCTCCTGTGTCACTGATTAAATTTGTCCTGTAGAACTCAGCAGAATTTGGGCTGGAGCTCTGGATCCTTCCTGGATCTCTTCCCATTTGTTCCTGAGGCTGATGTGCCCCTGCCCATGGGTTTGCTCCAGGAACCCTCCTGTGTCACTGCTTAAATTTGTCCTGCAGAGCCTCAGCAGAATTTGGGCTGGAGCTCTGGATCCCTTCCCCTTTGTTCCTGAGGCTGATGTGCCCCTGCCCTGGGGTTTACTCCAGGAACCCTCCTGTGTCACTGATTAAATTTGTCCTGTAGAACTCAGCAGAATTTGGGCTGGAGCTCTGGATCCCTTCCTGGATCTCTTCCCCCTCATTCCTGAGGCTGATGTGCCCCTGCCCTGGGGTTTACTCCAGGAACCCTCCTGTGTCACTGATTAAATTTGTCCTGTAGAACTCAGCAGAATTTGGGCTGGAGCTCTGGATCCTTCCTGGATCTTTTCCCCCTCATTCCTGAGGCTGATGTGCCCCTGCCCGTGGGTTTGCTCCAGGAGCCCTCTTCTGTCACTGATTAAATTTGTCCTGTAGAACTCAGCAGAATTTGGGCTGGAGCTCTGGATCCCTTCCTGGATCTCTTCCCATTTATTCCTGAGGCTGATGTGCCCCTGCCCTCGAGTTTACTCCTGGAACCCTCTTCTGTCACTGATTAAATTTGTCCTGTAGAACTCAGCAGAATTTGGGCTGGAGCTCTGGATCCTTCCTGGATCCTTTCCCCTTTGTTCCTGAGGCTGATGTGTCCCTGCCCTTGAGTTTGCTCCAGGAACCTTTCTCTATCACAGATAAAATTTGTCCTGTAGAACTCAGCAGAATTTGGGCTGGAGCTCTGGATCCTTCCTGGATCTCTTCCCATTTGTTCCTGAGGCTGATGTACCCCTGCCCTGGGGTTTGCCCAGGAGCCCTCCTGTGTCACTGCTTAAATTTGTCCTGCAGAGCCTCAGCAGAATTTGGGCTGGAGCTCTAGATCCCTTCCCCTTTGTTCCTGAGGCTGATGTGTCCCTGCCCTTGAGTTTGCTCCAGGAACCCTTCTCTATCACAGATAAAATTTGTCCTGTAGAACTCAGTAGAATTTGGGCTGGAGCTCTGGATCCTTCCTGGATCTCTCCCCATTTGTTCCTGAGGCTGATGTGCCCCTGCCCTGGGATTTGCTCCAGGAACCATTCTCTATCACAGATGAAATTTGCCCTGCAGAGCCTCAGCAGAATTTGGGCTGGAGCTCCGGAGCAGGGCAGGTTCCTGAGCAGCCCCAGTGGCTCCAAGGGGAGTTTGGCCTCTGCTCCTTCTCCTCCTCCTTGCTCCTGGAGGAGCCTGCTCAGTGTTCCCTGAGCTCTCCTCCAGCCAGGAGCTGCCCGTGGGGTTTGTTCTGTGTGTGTTGGAAGGGGCCCTGGTCAGGATGGCTGGGGATGGTTTAAAAGCCCCCAAATTCCCCAAAAGCCTTGCTTTGGTGTGCTCCAAGCTCTGCTGCCAGGTGGAACCTTCTGTGTCTCCCTCCATCTCTGCCATAGGACATGTCTGGGCTAATTCCTTGTGAAATGGATATTGTGGAGCCACAGGGCTTTTTTGGTTCCTGGGGGATTTTTGATGTCTTGGAAACACATTTGGATTTATTACTTGAATTTATCCTGTCTTGAGGACCTTTGTCTCTGACAGTTTGTCCTTGGTGCTCACTTGTTGCTTTTCCAGGGAGTAGAATTGCAGGGAAGAGATAAACTGATGGGTCTCCTCTGTCCTCCTGAAGAAGACTTTGGGCTGTTTTGTTTGTGCTCTGGTACCTGAGTGTTTCCACTCCTCAGATTTGTGGGGTTTGGAGGACTCTGGGCCACTCCAGCTGGGTGGTTTGTTGGTTTTGGGGTCTGCTCTTTGTGGTTTTCAGTGTAGCTTGGCATTATCCTGGACTTTCACAATCTAATTAAACTAAAGCACTCACTGGCTTTGAGGAACTTTAATTAGTTAATTGGCTTCTTTGATAGCCCCACCCTGACTTGTCTGCTCTCCAAGACAGGCTTTTCATATTCCTTCCTGCTGTCAGGGCTGTGGTTTGGGGGTCCTGTGTGGCTGTTTGGGGAGTATTGAGTTGTGCTCCTTGTGCTCCCACAGCCACAATTCCCACCCAGACATCCACCCTCAGCTGTGGCAGACCTGAGACACTCCTTGCTGCAAATCCCATTTGGCAGGGAAGGGAACATTCTGCAGCTCCAGCTGTGCAGTTTGGGCTGTTTCAGTAAAAGCTCCAAGGGAGGGATGGCTTCCTGCAGGGTGAGAGCTCTGCAATTGGGGCAGAACAGGCTGAAGGTGATCCCACAGCCCTTGGCACAGTCAGAATGTGCTGCTGGATGTGGCATTGTCAGCTGGGGAGAGAACACTGCACCTTGCTGGGAATCCCAGGCCTGAGCTGTCACCCCAGCTGGGCTTTGTTAGTCAGAGATCCCATTTTCCCCTCTAGAGCAGATTAAATATTTACCTTGTTAAGGCTTCACCTCAGGATGTGAGAAGCTGCCTCTGTCAGAGGGAATTGCATTGGGAGGCATTATAAAAATGTGCTTCTTGCAGCTCTTATCACAGAACTGCCCAGGTTATTGTTGTGAGAGAGGAAACAACTGGAAGCCAGTTCACCAGGCTGGTGCTGGAGATTTGCTTTTTGCTTTTCTTTTTAATTAGTGAATTGAATGGTGCATTTGGGAGTTGTGTTACTGCTCCTCTCTCTCTTAGTCCCACCAATGTGGAATGGAATAGAGCTGCAGAGTGCCAAAATCTTGGACACTTTTCCAGTTTTCCTGAGCAGGCCAAAGTCTGAATATAGAGGAACTTGTTTCAGTAGATAGAAATAGCACATTTGCTGTATAATTACAGAAAATTGGCTCATAGTTTTTCATAAGGCTGAGACCATTTTCCTTCTCCCTTGGCCAATATATGGAAGGTAATTCATGGACAAATCATGTTCATAAATCAGAGTAATTCCTGCATTTCCCCTGGAGTTACCCAAGGCTACTGAAAGCATTTCTCAAGATCCAGGTGGTTCTTCTGTGGTTTGCAAGAAGCAGTTTCAGAACTGAGTGTCAGCAGTGCATGTTGTGTGCTGAGCTGTGGGCCAGGCTGCTGGGGTTTGCTGGAGGGGGTGATGGCATCAGCAATGGCTTTTTGTTCTCCTTAGCCAGTGTCCAAGGCAGTGCCAGGCCTGCAGTGGCACAGCAGAGCTCTGCTGTCCCTGAACCTCCTGTGGTTTCCCAGTTGTTCCCTTCCAGCTGGGCAGCACCACAGTGAGCAGCTCCTGAGAGCATCTCCTGCCCTGTGGGACAGAGCCTCTGCTGAGCTCTCCTTGCCTTGGACACCTCTGGCAGTGCCCAAGGCCAGGCTGGATGGGCTTGGAGCAGCCTGGGACAGTGGAGGGTGCCCCTGCCCAGCTGTTGAATAAATGAATAAAACTTTTTCAAAGATCTTTCCAGCCCACACATTCTGGGATTATCTGCAGCTCCTGTATTTGTTCATGGCAGTAACCCCAGAACCAATTCCCAGCAGGCCATGGTGGCACATCTTGGTGGTGCCCAAGTGACTCTTGGCTCCTCCTTTCTCCTTGCATTTGGTGGCTCAGTTGGAAATTCTGGTTTCTGATGGTACCAGTGATCTCTGAGCTGGCTTCTGATTCATTGCTGAAACTTAGCCTGGATTCCTGCAGGGATTTAGAAACTCTGTGACAGGGAATGCTGGCCCCAGGGTGGTGTGCAGGACGTTCCCCAAGCCCTGGCTGCCCGGGGAGGGTGTGTGGGATGGGGCTGGATGTGGGGTGAGCTGTGCTTGCTCCTGCAGAGGAGATCCCTCCCTCTGTTCCCTCGTGCTGCCTTTGGTACCTGCAGGACTGTGCTGGCTGATTCCCTTGTGAGCCCAGCACAAACGCGTGGGGTTCCTCTCCCTGCCTTGGCTTTCTGTGGGATTGGGGCTGCAGATTGGCTCCCTGCACATCTGGCTTAGTGGGAGTGCTGCAGCCTGGGAGAAGGAGCACTGCCCCTCTGCACAGCTGGAGCTGTGAGACCTCCCTGTTTGTGAGCTGTAGGAACATCTGGAATTGTTATCACATTGGTCTGATCTCTCTGGGCCCAGTGCTGGCCATGGCAGTGGTGCAGGTGAGAGGAGCTGGAGCAGCTTCTCACTGCCAAAGCTGCTGGATGGGTCAGGAGGAGGCTGGGATGGGAGGTGGGTATGACATGGCTCTGTCTGGGGCAGTGGGACTTTGTTGTTGTTGTTATTATTATTATTATTATTATTATTATTATTATTATTATTATTATTATTATTATTATTATTATTATTATTATTATTATTATTATCATCATCATCATCGAGTGATTTGCTCTGACCATGAACATCCCCTCCCTGCTGTACCCTGTAGGGGCAGGGGCCAGTCCCACCTGCCCTCTGTCCTGCTGCCCCTGGGGCTGCTGTGTCTCCAAACACTGTTGGCAAAATTCCTTCCAGGAGGTTCTCTGGACAGTTCAGTACTAAACCACATTGCCAGGCTCTAGTCCAGTCTCAGTCAGTTCAGGAAGAAGCCCTCAGGCATTTTTGCATGTTCCTGTGCTGGTTGGATCTGATGTGTCCCTTGTGAGACCCTGGATTTAACCCATGGCTGGGGGGACATTGCAAACACCCAAATTGTGCAAAGTTGTCCCTGCTCAGTTGGGTTTGGGTATCGAGGAGGGACAAACAGAGCTGGTGGGGAAACAGAACCTGCTCCATGCTGGTGACGAGCCCAGGGCAGGGATTGTCCCCTGTGCTGGCCCTGCTGAGGGACCCCCTGGAATCCTGGGGGCAGCTCTGGGCCCCTCCAGCTGGAGAGACCTGGAGGGGCTGGAGAGAGTCCAGGGAATGGAGCTGGGAAGGGGCTGGAGAATCCCTGAGGAGCTGGGCAGGGGCTGGAGAATCCCTGAGGAACTGGGAAGGGGCTGGAGAGTTCCTGAGGGAGCTGGGAAGGGGCTGGAGAATCCCTGAGGAGCTGGGAAGGGGCTGGAGAATCCCTGAGGAGCTGGGCAGGGGCTCAGCCTGGAGCAAAGGGGGCTCAGGGGGCCCTTGTGGCTCTGCACAGCTCCTGCCAGGAGGGCACAGCCGGGGGAACAGGGACAGGAGCAGAGGGAGGTTTTGGCTGGGCCAGGGCAGCTCAGGGTGGGCACAGCAGGAATTTCCCCATGGAAAGGGGTTCAGGCACTGGAATTTCCCAGGGAGGCTGTGAGTGCCCATCCCTGGAGGTGTCCCAGGAACACCTGGAGGTGGCACTCAGAGCTCTGGGCTGGGACAAGGAGGGCATTGGGCACAGGGTGGGTTTGATGATCCTCAGGGATTTGGGAGCTCAGTGGTGCCTGGAGGTGCTGCAGGTGAACCCTGCACCCTCTGCCTGCCCCCCTGTCCCCTCTGAGCCAGTGCTGGAACACACCTCTGGATGGGACTGCACAGCAATTGGGAGACATTTAATTCCTCTTCTTCTTTTGTTCCAGATTCCAGAGATTTGCTAAAGGAATTTCCACAGCCTAAAAACTTGCTCAACAGTGTGATTGGCAGAGCCCTGGGCATTTCCCATGCCAGGGACAAGCTGGTGTACATCCACACCAACGGGCCAAGGAAAAAGGTAATCCCTGCTGCTGGAGCCACACAACTGCTAATCCTGGAAATAACTTCCCAGAGGAAATCATAGGAAAGTTTAAATTCCACTTAAAAGTTGTGTGATAATCTTTCAAACAAGAGATATTCTCACTTCTTCCTATTTTTCCTGATCTTCATGTGCTTTAAGGGTGTATAAGTGCAGGTGCTGTTCCTCTTTTAGTGTGAATATTTTTATTTTAAGTGACTTGCTGTATCTAGCCTTTCTCAGCAGAAGGACACACAGTCTGTGCTTAAAGGTGTCCTACTACATTAGAAAATTAAAATTTTAAAGCTGTATTTTAGCCCTTAGGACCCCTAGATTTGATTGTAAATTCCAGTAGAACAAATTCCAATGGCTAAAATGTCCAATTTTGAGCAGAATAGAGGAGTTTCTTTGCAATGGAGGGGGGCTTCTAATAGTTCTTTTGAGCAGAATGAAGTGCAGCCTCTTTGTTTGTTAAATGGGGCAGAGGAATTCCAGGCAAACAGTTTTCCAGGTAGTTTGAGCTGTCACTGGGATGCCTGAGGCCCAAATCCAGGTCTGGGCTATGAACTGAACAGGAATTCTTCCCTAGTGCTGCTCCATGGTCAAGGCTGTGCCTGCTCCTGTCACACCAGCTCATTCCAGAGCTGAAAGCCCTTTCCAGCTGAAGTTTAACTGTAACCTACATTCCAGGAAAAGACTCAGTTCTGATGGCTTAACATTTTCCAATAACATTCTGTCTAAAATTTCCCAGACAGTTTTTATTGCCACATCCTTTTTAAGCATCCCTGGATTTTAGGGGATGCATTAGTAATGTTACTTCAGAGTTCTTCATTATTTGTGTTTGCTTTTTCTTGCTCTTTCTCAAGCAGTAGTGCAGTTTCCCAACTTAAATTTTGGAATACCATAGCCAGTGCCTCATCCCTAAAATTTGGAGTACCCCAGGCAGTGCCTCATCACTTTAGTTTGTGTAATTGGTTCCTATTCTTGCCAGCACTTAAATAGATTAATGTGGAGGGTAACTTCAGATTAAAACAAAAAACTAAACCAGGAAAATTATAAAGGAGATAAAGGAGCCTTGGGAAAAAAATGAGGAAAAGCACCCCAGCAAATGTAGACAGAAGGACAGGTGAGAGCCTGGAGACTCTTGTTGGATGTGAGCAGGGGGTTGTGAGCACTTCGCCTTCCTGAGACACCTTTTTTCCCAGCAGGTCTGTGCTTCCCAGGCTGTGCCTGGGGCCAAACCCAGAGCAATTCCCTCCCTGAGCCAGGTTCAGGGGCAGGAGGGCAGCCAGCCAGGTGCTGGGCAGTCAGGAACCTGTGCTCCAGCCCTGGGGATCCACTGCTGCCTTTCATCTGTGCTGCACAAGCAGGAGAGAATTCCCTGGGCATTTCCCTCTTGGAGCCTGGTGGCATCTGCAGGGCTGGGAGCTGAGCGAGCTCCTGGTTTGGAGCAGTTCTTTGAAGAGGACAAAGTTCAGCTCTCAGCATTCTTTGCCTCTGCAGGTTTTTCGTGCTCCCTTGCAGGAGCTGTGGTTGTGCCAGTGCTGGGTGGAGCTGGGTGCTCCTGTGCCCTGTGAGTCTGGGGTGCTGGAGCTGAGGCAGTCCTGTGCTGCTTCCAGCACAGAGAGGAAGGGGTTGGGGAGGGATCTGCTCCAGGGCACGCTCTGGCTGCTGCAGTGAGCAGAGGGACAGCCCTGGGATGGAATTGTTCTGTAATGTCCTCCTGGCATTTACCCCTGGGAGCTGACACCCTGTGACACCACAGCCTGTGCTGGACCCCAGCCCTGCAGCTCCTGTGGGGCTGTGGCCCCCTGTGCCCTGCTCAGCCTTTTCCTGCAGAGCTCCTGCCGTGGAGCTCCCCTGAGGGGACCAACACAGCTCTGTGTTCAGTGCTCTTCTGCATTTCTCCTTGCCTGGGGTGCAGAGATGGCTGGTTCCCCTGAAGGGACCAAGGCAGCTCTGTGTTCAGTGCTCTTCTGTATTTCTCCTCTTTACCTGTGGTGCAGGGATGGTTGGTTCCCCTGAAGGGTCCAACACAGCTCTTTGTTCAGTGTTCTTGTGCATTTCTCCTCTTTGCCTGGGGTGCAGGGATGGTTGGTTCCCCTGAAGGAACCAAAGCAGTCCATTGTTCAGTGTTCTCCTCTTTGCCTGTGGTGCAGAGATGGTTGGTTCCCCTGAAGGAACCAAGGCAGTGCTTTGTTCAGTGTTCTCCTCTTTGCCTGTGGTGCAGGGATGGTTGGTTCCCCTGAAGGGACCAAGGCAGCTCTGTGTTCAGTGCTCTTCTGTATTTCTCCTCTTTACCTGGGGTGCAGGGATGGTTGGTTCCCCTGAAGGAACCAAGGCAGTGCTTTGTTCAATGTTCTCCTCTTTGCCTGGGGTGCAGAGATGGGTGGAGTGGGTGTGCTCTGCTGGAGGGAAGAGCTTCCCCAGCTCACCCTGTGGCTCTCCTTGCCTTTCAGAAAGTCACCCTCCACATAAAGTGGCCCAAGAATGTGGAGGTGGAGGGCTATGGGACCAAGAAGATCGACGCGGAGCGGCAGGCGGCGGCTGCGGCGTGCCAGCTCTTCAAGGTGAGCCCTGCTGCTGCTGCTGCTGCTGCTGCTGCTGCTGCCCAGCTGGCCAGGCTCACCCTGCTCTGTGCAGCCAGCCTGGCCTGCTGGTGCCAGCTCTTTCTCCTTGCCTGTGCACTCCCTTAGTGGGCCCCTCTGGTAGTCAGGGGTAGAGGGTGAAGACCTGAGTCTGAATCCATTTGAGCTTAAAATCCCACTTGCTCCAGGTAGTCCTGGTCCTTGTTCCTTTTGTCCTGGGCCTTAATCAGCTCCTCAGCCTCTGCAGTGAATAGTTTCCCTCAGGTGGGTTTGCTGGTCACTAACTCCCATTTCTGCCAGCCCAGCTGGGTGTGTTTGCAGTTGTAGGACCTTCAGAGCCTCCTGTTTCCTCTTCATCAAAGCCAGTGTGGCAATGACATGTAGTAATTTACTTTTACTCTCCAGTTATGCTTTGTTTGGCACTTATTTATGGCTGGAAATGGATGTGTGCAGCCAGTATCAAACAGGCACAGTAGAACTATAAAGGTCACTCTTGAAGGTGTTTTATAGCTGAGAAAAAGATGCAGTTTTGTCTCCAGCTCTGCCCCTGGTGGTTCTGTGTTACCTTGAGCAAGTGAGACTGATTTTGGAGTTTCCTGTTAATCTATTCAGTGGGAACAGGGATATCTCTGTGCTCAGGAGAGGATGCTGTGGATGCTCTGGCAGTGAGACAGCTTTTGATTTGCTTGTAGATCAGAATGCTCTTTAAGGAAATAGCCAGCCTTCAGAAATTCAGGAGGGCAGTGTGAAAACTCAGCTTCTTCAGCTGCCTAAGCTGATCCTCCAATTCTGTGATCAGCAAAACTTGCCTCGCTCACTGACTTGATTCCACCTCACTCAGTCAGCATTCACTGGGAATACATCCTGGATTTATCCTCTCCAGTCCAGTTCCCTGCTTTCTTTGAGACCCTGGAAGTTCTCAAAGGAAGGAAAATACCCTACTGATACACTTTCCCCAAATTTTGGAAATGGCTGAAGCGCATTTTAGAACTTAAACCAAAACCCAACCACCTAAAACTACAGATTGAACATGCAAAGCTTTTTTTGCCAGCTAAACTGGAACCTGGCAGAAGACCCTTGAGATGGGAGGCCTTGTGTGATCACAGCTATAGAAGGAGCTACAAATGCTGCCTAAGAAGTCATCAGTTCAAGAAAATTAATAGTGTCTAATTAGTGCAGAGAGTGAATAGAGAAGCTTTGACTAGAACAGTGAACCAGGTGAAATTTGGTGTCTTAAACACTCCCACAACACAAAATAATGCAGCTTTTTCTAATTTCTAATTCAGGGCCATTAAGGCCATTAAATGGCCTACAACTGCAACTTTTAATTTATTAAAATTGAAGCTAGAACTTATTGCAGCAGTGTTGTAATTTTGCAATGGTCTGTGCTGCACTCTGGATATGTCTGGAGCTTCCTGCAAGGTTCAGTCCTGAATGGTGATGGTAGGAGAGTTTTTAATTACTGCAGGCTTGCTCCACAACCTGACAGGTTAGGGACATTTTCCTGCTGCTTGTACAAATAACTGTTCCTGGGAAATGGAAGGGGATGAACCATTCCCTGAATTCTCATCCTGTATTATCCCAGATTATGCTAGTTCAGACTGGCCTTCCCAAAAGATGCATTTCCTGCTCCAAGGGTGCTTGCAAAATATAGCCAAGAGTTTGGTGGGCCAGGATTTACTGGAGTTCTACATTCTAAGGAGCTGTGTGGGGCAGAGAGCCATACCCTGGGAAGGGAGGGAGGGCAGGGACCAGATTTTGGGACAGAGCAGTGGTGGGGGAAGTTCAGATCTCCTGCCGGTGCTTTTCCTGGGGGAAGGATGGGGCTGCTCCTGCCTGTCCCCAGCAGGGTGTGGGTGGGTCCCAGAGCTGCCCTGTCTCTCTGCAGGGCTGGGGCTTGCTGGGCCCTCGGAACGAGCTCTTTGATGCAGCCAAGTACCGGCTGCTGGCCGAGCAGCTGGGCTGTCCCGACGAGCGCTGGTGCTCCGAGGGCAAGTGGCGCTCCAAGTCCGGGCCCTCCCTCGCCGACCTGTCCACCTGCTGGCGCCGCGTGGGGCCCGACGACGCCATCCAGCCCATGGAGCAGGGCAGGATGCCCAAAGCCATGAGGAGGGAGGAGCTGGAGGAAGGGGAGCTGGAGGAGGGGGAGCTGGAGGAAGGGGAGCTGGAGGAGGAGGCCATCGACGTCTCGAACTACCTGCCCATGGCGCAGCAGGACGCCCGCACCCCCGGCAGGGACGCCAGGTGGGTCTGACTGGGAGTGCTGAGCCAGGGCAGGGGCAAGGGAGGGTTTTCCTGTGGCTGGAGAGGGCTGGAGATGGGCCAGAGGAATAGTGGGGCAGCATGGTCTTGTACCTGGCTGCCATCCAGGGAATGCACAGACTTGTTCCCTGCAGCTCTGCTCTCTGGGGACGCTGCTGCCAGTCTTGTTACCTGCCTGATTCTTCTGTGCCTCACGACATTTCCATCCCCAGAAGTGGTGCATGTGCACTTACACCAGGTTTTGACCACCCTGGTTTTGAGTGCAATGTTAAATCTGCACCTTTCCATCCCCATAGCTGCCTACTCGACTTTATGAGCACAAATCTTGGAGCAAGATCTGTAAGAGATGTAGGTGATGGTGGCTATTTCTGTGATGTGGTTTTTAAATTCAGAATTATTTATTAATTAAATCTGTCTCAATCTGTTGATGCCATCTGGTTTGTAGCCTTGGTGTAAAGATTTGATCCCTCTGCAGTAGGTGGCTTTGCTGGGCTGGGTGGTTGTGACTGACAGGTTGTAGTACCAAGGGACAGCAGGACTCTGCCCATCACCTGGGCCTTAACAGAATAGTTTCAGAGCTCAGTAGCACTCGTGGAGTGAGGCAGGTCTGAGCACAGGTGGGCATTTTTATATCCAGCTCTCCTCTTGTCCCATGCAGCCGAGGAGGGAGTTCCATTGAAATGACAGATGACAACACTGCCATCCGTGCCCTGACACAGTTCCCACTTCCCAAAAACCTCCTGGCCCAAGTGATTCAGATTGCAACCTCTTCTTCCACAGTCAAGGTAAGGTGCTGTGTGACCTCTGCCAAGGAGGAAGCTCAGGAGCTCCAGCTGGAATCACTTTGGGTGCATTTTTTGGGCAACAGAGCTGGGGGGAGGAGAAAGTTAAAACTAGGCCTAGAGAAATCAGTGTGAACAGCAAAGGAGAGACTTTGTGATGAGAGCTGAGGGAATGTCTTGACAGAACCATGAGGAATGTTGCTCCTGAGGCCAGGGCAGTGGAGGAGCTGCTATCTGAATGAAGGAAGTATTTTCTAAGGTTTCCTTTCCCCATATACCTGCAACAAGCACAAGTTTGTGTTGCTGGGAGCCATGTGTAACTTCTGTGCTGATAGAATCTTTCCACAGCTCCATTCTTGCCCGTATCCAGTGATCCTCCTTCCCAGGATGTGTCACCCACCTCCCAGAGCTCGTGTGCTCAGCAGAAAGGAGCTGAGCTCCACCCTGAGGCTCTCAGGATGTTTCCCATAGTTTTCTGCTTGTCACTTTGGCTTAGACAGTGCCTTGTGAGCTGGGGGGTGGAGTTCAGTGCAGTAACCTTCTTCTAGTGCTCCATTAAAAAAATTCAACAAGTCCAGCAAAAAAACCCTGTGGTGAAAGGTCAGAGGGGCCACACGAGGAGTGCCTGAGGTCACTGGGTTGGTTCAGCTGGAGCAGAGCAGACTGAGGGCAGAGCTCAGCAGGGCTGCAGCTCCTCCTGAGGGGCACCTCCAATCTCAGCTCCCTGTGACAGGGACAGGACCCAGGGAACAGCTGGAGCTGGGCCAGGGCAGGTTTAGCTCTTGTTCCTTGTAGTTCTTCCTGTGGGATGTGGGACTTCAGTTTTTTCTTCTGCCAAGACACAATATTTCTGGCTTAGCCAAAAGCTTGTGTTTTGCTTAAGTTATGTGTCTGGGTGGTGATGTAACTTGATAGTTTCCAAAAGTTGTCTTTGAGGGAGATCAGGGAAGGTTGTTCCCCAGAGGGTGCTGGCACTGCCCAGGCTCCCCAAGGAACGGGCACAGCCCTGAGGCTGCCAGGGCTCCAGGAGCGTTTGAACACCGCTCCCAGGCACAGGTGGGGCTGTTGGGGTGTCTGTGCAGGGCCAGGGCAGGGCTGGCTGGTCCCTGCTGCCCCACAGAGCCCTGTTGTTCCTGCAGGAGTACATGCAGTTCCGCACGGTGGGCACCAAGACCAAGATCTGCAAGCTGACCCTGCGCTGGCCCTGCCCCATGACCTTCGCTGCCAAGGGCCGGCGCAAGGTGGAGGCTGAGAACAAGGCAGCAGCCCTGGCCTGCCAGAAGCTGAAGGTGAGTGCCCCTGGCTGCTGCATCCCCTGGGATGTGCCTCTGGACACGGGCTCCTTCTGCCTCACTCGTGGCCTTGAGCCTGCCAGGGGATGCTGGAAACGTCCTGAGCTTTGCCTTGTGTAATGAGCTAATGTTTCATGAACATCTATTTCCAAACCTTGGGATTCACAGCATGCCAGAACCACAGCAAGGGACTCAACAAGAGGGTTTTGCAGTCATGGCTGCTGTTCCTCTGATGGGTCTGCTTGAGGCCTTGCAGGTGTAGTATCAGGACAGGTGGTTGGTTCTGCTGTGTCTGGTCCTCCAGAGCTGGAGTGGGATCATGTCTGGTTTCTTGCTGTGGCAAGAAAAGCAGGAATTGGTGGGTTTGGGATGGTAGGGAGTTGGCTTATCCTAACATGTGATCCAAGTGCTCTGTATCCCAGCCCATGGTGTGAGCAACCTTTGACCTGATGGTGTTGTTTGCCTGTTCCCTGCAGAGCCTTGGCCTGGTGGACAAGAACAACAACCCCCTGAGCCATGCCATGTACAACATGACTTCCCTGAGGGAGCTGGGGGAGAACCAGAGGAAGCCCTGCCACATCAAAGTCCCCGAGGCCACCCTGCGCAAGATCGAGAACTACCTGAACCACGTAAGGCTCAGCCCCTGAGGATCCCCTGGGCCTGATCCCTTCTCACTTCAGGAATTGGATGTGTTTGAAAGCTTCCTGTCAAAATATTGAGGGAATTCATGGTTTGATTGTTGCCACAAAACCTGATCAGTCTCTGCTGCCCTTTGGGGAAGGGAAGCCCTTCCTGGGCAGTGGCCTTCCCTTTTGGAATACTCTGGGATTCTTAAGGTTGAATCCAAAATATGTGATTGATTAAAAGTTCTGCAACTTTTAATCCTGTGAACATCTGGGCCAATGCTTTGATTTGAGTTCTAGACAATTGCTGACCTCTTGCTTCTTGTAGTTCTTCCTGTAGGATGTGGGACTCCAGTTTTTTATTCTGCCAAGACACAATATTTCTGGCTTAGCCAAAAGCTTGTGTTTTGCATAAGTTATGTGTCTGGGTGGTGGTGTAACTTGATAGTTTCCAAAAGTTGTCTTTGAGGGGCTATTGCATTGCTGAAGTTACTGGTCTGTGCCTGTCAGTTCGGGCAGCAGCACTAATACCCCTCCTGAAATAGGGACTGCAGCAAGGAGCTGCCCAAATTAGTTCTCACTTTAAATAACCTCAGTTCAGGACAACACTGAGTTACCTAAGGTCTGAGGAGACCTTGGCACAGCTTTGGCCAAGCCAGACCGGCTGAGTCTGTTCCAGGCACTGGTTCCTTTCTGTCCTTCTCAGGACCAGCACTAACCTCACTGTCCTTGCCTGCTTCCTCCCCCAGTACCCCGTGGACATCAGGGAGTCCAGGCCCCGCATTGCCGATGACATGATGAACCTGACCAAGGAGTCCGGTGCCATCAGCGACGCCATCACGGGGAAGACCTACATCCCCATGCTGGAAGCAGAGGAAGTGCGCCTTAGCCAGAACCTGCTGGCCCTCTGGAAAAGGAGAGGAGCCTCCTGGCAGGAGAGCCACCCGCTGCCAGTAGACCCTCACAAGGACACCATCCTGTCGGCCATCGAGCAGAACCCCGTGGTGGTGATCGCGGGGGACACGGGCTGCGGGAAGACCACGCGGATCCCGCAGCTGCTGCTGGAGCACTACATCCTGGAGGGCCGCGGGGCGCGCTGCAACGTGGTCATCACCCAGCCCCGCCGCATCAGCGCCATCTCGGTGGCGCAGCGCGTGGCGCAGGAGCTGGGGCCCAACATGAGGAAGAACGTGGGCTACCAGGTGCGGCTGGAGAGCAAGCCCCCTGCCCGGGGAGGGGCCCTGCTCTTCTGCACCGTGGGCATCCTGCTCAGGAAGCTGCAGGGCAACCCCAGCCTGGAGGGCGTCAGCCACGTGGTGGTGGACGAGGTGCACGAGCGGGACGTGAACACGGATTTCCTGCTCATCCTGCTCAAAGGCATCCAGAAGCTGAACCCCGACCTGCGCCTGGTGCTCATGAGCGCCACGGGGGACAACCAGCGCTTCTCGCACTACTTTGGGGACTGCCCCGTGGTCAAGGTGCCGGGATTCATGTACCCGGTGAAGGAATACTACCTGGAGGAGATCCTGGCCAAGCTGGGCCGGCACTGGCACCGGCACTACGAGATCAAGGTGGGTGTGCAGCGAGGGGGAGCTGTCCCCGTGGATGGGGCACTGGCTTCTGGCCTGTCAGCAAGGGGACAGTTGGGCCTGGGACTGCTCCTGCTTCCCTGTGGTTGTT
Source organism: Geothlypis trichas (assembly GCA_009764595.1). NCBI lineage: Eukaryota > Metazoa > Chordata > Aves > Passeriformes > Parulidae > Geothlypis > Geothlypis trichas. The sequence continues at coordinate 152,593,472 of CM019901.1, read as the reverse complement.
GGACATTTGCTTAGCTTTAACTCCATGCCAGTCCTCCTGAGGTGAAGTCAGCTTAGTAGAACCCCAGAGTATTTTGATTAAATTATGCATAGAGATGACTTTGCATTGGGGTCAAGTTGCTTTTGTCTTCCTTTAGTGGGAAGTTTGATGTTTGAGTAGGCTGAGAGCTCATTGCTGTGTGTACATAGACACAGAGTTGAATGTTTGCACACCCTAGGCAAGCCTGGCCCAGGACTCGGATGGTTGTGGCTTCCAGCACTGTTACCTCAGTGCTCACTGTCCTGCATGACTGAAATCCCTGATTGCTGCTTTCTGCAGCTGCTTTGACCCTCTGGAAAATGCCCTCCAGACGTGTGCAGTGCTCTGGGTAATCCTACACCAGTGGTGGGTCATGGAGTCACACAGTCAGAGGTTGGCCAGCGTCTCCAGACGTTTTCTGGTCCAACCAGCTGGTCTGGAGTTTGTCAGCCCATTTTTCCAGCCTGGAGAGATCCCTCCCTGTGGCTGAGCAAGTGTCTGGAGCATCAGCCACTTCTCCCAGTCCTGGATCATCAGCAAAGTCTCTTGGGGTATTCCATGGCCTCCAGGGCATTCTTCCTGCTTCTGTTGTGGCAGGGATTTTATCTGAGCTTTAACAGTGTGTTCCATATTCCTGAGAAGCTGCTGCTCGGAGCCTGATGGGTTTGAACTCCCAGGTGCACGTGGCAGTTTTGTCCACAAAAATCTCGTGGCAATTCAGTTGCTTGTGAGGTGCTGTTCAGCAGAGGTGCACAGATCTGGACATTGGGAAGGGACTGTGCATTCCCTCTGCACAGCAGGGAAACTGGCAGCACCTGTGACCAGAGCAGGCTCCAGATGGAGCCCAGAGCAGGCTCCTGGCTCCAGGTCCTGGGCACACTGTCAAGTGAGGCGTTTGCTGCCTGCAGAGGGTGCTTTGAGTGCCCCTGTGCTGTGCTGACCCCCCTGAGCCCCTGTCCTGTCCTGTCCTTGCCAGCAATCCGACGATGAGTGTGTCCTGGACCTTGACCTGATCACCGACCTCGTGCTGCAGATCGATGCCCATGGAGAGCCAGGTGGGTCCTGCCTCACCCTGAGCTCTTCCTCTGCTGGGGGGATGGAGAGGGAGCCCCTGCAGAGCCTTTGCAGAGACACCACGATGTGAGTCTTTAGCTAAGACAGGGTTATAGGGAATCAGGGCAACCCTGACAAAGGGAGTGATGACAAGGAGGACTTTACTGATATCAGAAAGTTAATTAAT